>APFE030008622.1:0-10401 GCA_000404065.3 Pinus taeda | reverse complement strand
AAAGAAACATTTCAGAGCTCTAAACCCATAACTAATTTCTGCAAAGGAAAACAGTACACTAAGGATTGCATGGTCAAGCAAACTAGTGTTTTTGTTGGGGCAGCACTGTTTCTTCATTTCCAGCCCCTAATCCAATAAGGATGAGGTGAAACCGAGAGTGTGGTTGTCCCTTTTCTTTGGAGCTTTTTCTGTTATTATCTTACCAAAACACCTGAAGCAATTCTATTCATAAACAATGATCTATTCAAGCAACATAACTAAATCTGCCTAACAGAAATACATTCAAATGCATAAAGGGAAACAATGATGCATAAAGGAAAAGTAACAGTACAGAAAGGAAGCCCTATGCTCTCAGGTTTGGCCCAACCCTGAGAGCTATGGCTCCTATGGAAAACTCAGAGTTGATATAAAATCGAACTGCTTCTCATTATCAAAAAATAGTCATAAGAGTGATGCCAAAAATGGCTACAAGAGAACAAAGTAAAGCTAGCAGCACTGTGGTGCAAAATATGCAATGGTTTCAAAAGTCCCTTACGAAGGCTGAGGCCTCAACATTTATAAATCACGAGGGCCCTAGCTGGCCTCCTCAATCTGTGGAACTCGACTGTCCAAACTGTGAGTTAGACAGTCCCTTCCAAAATCTGCTTGGCTGCCTTCTAGATTCGGTTTTGGTGGTCTTTGGAGCTCGGAGTTGGGGGTGAAGATATCGAGGAAGGGTTATTTAATGCCATAGACAACTCCCCTACGAATCCTCACCTAGAGCTTGGCTGTCTTTTAGCCCATGATTTCTCGGTTTTGCTCCAACATGTGTCAAAAAAACCTGAAATAAGCATGTGTTAGCCACCTAGGAAGAGTGATTACCCTTATTCGTACAAATGACATAAACATACTGAAAATAATGCATAAGCTATGGAAAATGAAGGATTGAACAAGGACTAAACAAGGATAATTAGGCCAAATGAGCCCAACAAGTTACCAATTTTGGGGCTCATCACAACCTTCGTGCACATTAGCATGCAATGAGGGTGGTATTCCTCCCGTCCCCACCACCACGTGGAGCACGCTGAAAGGAATCGCTCCCGAAAAGGGAAAACCACTTCCTGCCTTTGAGGGCCACGATCCTCGGAAAACCGCTCAGGTCGCGGTAGAGTGAGCCTACCTAAAAAACTTCGCAGTAAAGTGTGCCAACCGGAAAAAACTTCGCGGTAAAGTGAGCCCGCTGTTTACCACTGGGACCCGTAGACAAGCACAATCACTCCCAGCCGTTGATCTGTTGTGAATGATCCAACGGTTGAGACTGATATCGCACCCGCCTACCTTCGCGCATGTTAGTGTGCGATGAGGGCGGTATTCCTTCCGTCCCCACTGCCACGTGGAGCCTGCTGAATGGAATCGCTCCCTAAAAGGAAAAACCACTTCCCGCCTTTGAGGGCCGCGATCCCCGGAAAACTGCTCAGGTCGCAATAAAGTGAACCAACCGGAGAAACTTTTGGTTTCTCGACCTCTGATGGTCTTCATCTTTCGATCGTTCATTGAGTCAATGTGCATTAAAGTATCTGCCAAACTTCCAGTTAACCACAATACCAACACCTCCTCATTGTTCCAACTGGACCCAATAGTGAACATAATAACCTGGGATTTGCTTCTTAACCACTACAAGCTGCTCCCAAAAGACCCGAATGAGAGCAAGCCTCTAAGCAAACAGTTGTTGGTCAGTTGTGCCTGCCTCCATGGCTCTTTCACTTTTGTGCTGGAACACTGTCTTATATTCATCTGCTTGGTTTTGACACTCCTTTTTTAATCTGTTTTGAGGGAGCTCTTGCCAGTCCATCGCCACTCTATTATTTGTGCAGATCACTCCTTGATTGGCCAGCAAATCTGCCAGTTTATTGGCCTTTCTACACACATGTGCAAAATTGACTGTTCTCAGGCTCTGTAGGTGATTGTGAATCCATTGGAAGACTTGGATCAACCTCCAGTTTCTTGAGGCCTTTTCCGGTTTCGTTCCCCAGCTTATTCTCTTGACCGAGTTATTGATTAACTCGGAATCAGCTTCAATGATCGTATTTTGGCAGTTTTCTGAACCAGGAACTCTAGACAGTGTTCCATGGCCATCAGCTCCGCCATGTTGTTGGTTGCTTTGCCTAAATGACCATGGAAGGTAAACATAATCCTTCCATTATCATCCCTTAACACCCCTCCATGGCTAGCTGTGCCCAAACTACCTTTAGAAGCACCATCAATGTTGAATTTCAGAAAACCCTTAGGGGGAGGATGCCAGAAATCTAGCTCAGGATCCAAAATTGAAGCTTTCCTGACTAAGCCCCGAGGAACATGCCCTTGCAGTTATAGCTTACAAAAATCCTCCATTTTGTAGCAGAAGGGGGTTTCGTAGGGAGATTTCAGACAACAGTGCCAACCGTTTCCTTAATTTGTTTTAGGATTAGATCATAGAGATACTGGGGAGATTTCTTAGTATTCTTGAAGATTCTATTGTTCCTTTCTTTCCAGACATTCCAAATAATGAAGCTTGGTGTTAGAGCCCAAGCTGAACTCAAAACTTCATTATCCGAAAAGTTCTTTCTCTAATTGGTGAGTGTATTGAAAAGACTTCCAATGTCTCTATCAGATTGTTGGAAAATAGAGGCGAAAGAATCCCATAATTTGGAAGTAAAAATGCAGTTGTTGAGAACGTGCTCCATTGTCTCCTCTTGAACTTCACAAAGCTGGCATCTGGAAGGTCCCTGGACACCCCTTTTTCTAATGTTATCCCAGGTCAAAAAAATTTTGTGCAGTACCAACCAGATAAAAAGTTTAATTTTCATCCACCTTTGAAGTTCCCATAGGTTTTGTCAAATCCTGTCTGGAGCTTGGGAATCTAGTTCAAGGAGTATGAGTTTAGCTTCTTTGAGATTATAAGTCCCCTCATTATTGTTGCCCCATCTCAGCTGATCATGCCCCCTTGAAACTAGAATTTTCCTTTGTTCTAACATCTTCATTAGCCTCTCAGCCTTGGCTTTTAGGGGACTGTCATTTCTGAGATCAAGTTTCCTCCAGTTTCTCCATTTCCCTGAACTGTTGTTTTGATCCCAAAAATCCTTAACTTTGGTGAGCTCCTTGGTGTCTGTCTTTGCTTTGAGGTCCTCCAAATCCTCCTTTAGCAAAATAGGTTCTTGTTGCCATCTATCCTCCCAAAATAAGGCTAAGTCTCCCTCTCTAATCTCCCAGAAGTTGTGATCTTGAATTATGCTTATGTTTTTCCAGGCTTTGTTCCAAATATATGATCCTCTTATATTACCATCCATCCTTATTCATTATCTAGCCAAAATATTGCATATTTTTCCTTCCAAAGGATAGCCCAATGTGCTTCTGGTTATTTGATCCATCGCCACCATAATTTTGCCCCTAAAACCTTGCTCAGAATCTCAGGATCATCCAATCCAAGACCCTCGTAGTTTCTGGGTTTATAGAATTTTTCCCAGGCAACCAAAGCCCATTTATTCTTATCTTCCCCCTTGCCCCATAGAAAGTCTCTTTATATGTTTCTCATTTGGTGTAGGATTCCTTTAGGAGTAGGGATAGCTAAAAGCATAAGGACTGTGATTGATTGTAGTACAACCTTTGTGAGGACCAACCTGCCAGCCAAGTTTAGAGATCTCATAGTCCATTTCCTGGTTTTGTCTTGTAATTTATTAATTATCGGCTCCCAGATGCTCTTGTGTAAAGGTTTGGCCGTTAGAGGAACTCCCAGATAATTTGAGGGGAGAGAGTCCCTTTGAAAGGCCAGAATTCTAGATATGTTCCTCGAAATAGCAATGTTAGTATTGAAGAAAAAGATTTTGGATTTGGAAAGATTTACTTCCATACCTGAAGCCATGGCAAAGTCACTGAGGATTTGTTTATAAGCAAGTGCTTCTTTGACTGTAGGGATTCCTTGCAGCATGGTGTCATCCACAAATTGCTGATGAGTCAAGGCTTGTCCATTGTCCGAGAGTTGAAGACCCTTGATTTTACCAACTTCTTTTGCATTCTTGATAGACCTTCCCAGTCCTTCCATCATGAGGATAAAGAGGAAGGGTGAGAGAGGGTCACCCTGCCTAAGGCCTTTGGAAGGAATAAAAGTCTCTGAAGGAGAACCATTGACCAGAATTGAGAAACTAGAAGAAGTGACCAAAGCCATGATCCATTTTACCCAATTGTGGTCAAAGCTGAAAGCAGTAAGAAATTTCCTGATATAGATCTAGTTCAGCTTATCACAAGCTTTGGCTATGTCCAGTTGCATGATCATTCCAACCTTTCTTTTGCTAGTAAGAGAATGCAGCACTTCATGTGCTTGGATAATGTTATTAAGAATTTGCCTTCCTTCCACATATCCAGATTTTTCCCCCGAGACTAGTGAAGGAAGGAGGGGTTTGAGTCTATTAGCAACCACTTTAGATATTATCTTGTACACTACGTTGCACAAAGCTATAGGTCTATACCTGTCAGGGGTTTGAGCCAATTCCTGTTTAGGGATCAGGGCTATAAAAGTGGTGTTCAGAGCCTTCAAAATGGTTTTGTTCGTTCTGGAATCCTCAACCACTTGCAGAATGTCCTGTTTGACACAATTCCAACAAGCTTTGAAGAAGTCAACATTGAAACCATCTAGGCCTGGCGCCTTCCCATTCTGCGTTTCTTTGAGTACTCCACTAACTTCCTCTTCAATCACTGGCCTGTAAATATTGGCATTATCCTCTTTGGAAACCATCCTAGGTCTATGCTTAGTGAAGTCCCAGATGTGGAGATCTCTATCATAACAGGTTTCCTTTGCTATGTTTCAAAAGCGCTGGACTAGAACTGCATCTATTTCTTCACGAGAATTGAGAAGATTTCCTCTTTCATCCTTGATCAAAGAAATTCTATTATGAGCTCTATTTTCTATGGTGGATTTGTGGAAAAATCTGGTATTACGTTCACCTTCTTTTAACCACTGAACTCTAGATTTTTGTCTCCAAAATATTTCCTCTTGTTTGCATAAATTCTCCCAGTTTTGATGATATTTAGTGGCTTGATCACTTCTGGCTTTGTCATGTCCCTCTGCAATAAGGGCTTGGTTGAGTTCCTATGTTTTTCCTTCAATAATATTTTTCTCTTCAAAGATGTTACCAAATTCTTTCTTGTTCCAGTCTTTAAGCCGGAGCTTGATGTGTTTTAGTCTTTTATGAAGAAGGAACATGCTGGTGCCCTGAATGTTTAAATCTCCTGACCACCATTTGGCTATGTTGTTGATGAAGTCTGGGTGGGTAAGCTAGATGTTCTCAAATCGAAAAGGTTTGTTCCTGGGGGTGCCAATGCCCTGAACCTCCAGTTGTACCGGCCAGTGATTTGAGCCTCCAAAGGGGAGCATACTTGCTACCATTTCCTTGTCATTGAACATAAGATCCTCTGAGATTAGGAATCTGTCTAATTTAGAGGCCACTTCAGACTCTCCTCCTCTTTTATTGTTCCAAGTAAAGATTCCATTACTCATTACAAGGTCCACCAGCTTCATCTTATCAATAAAGGATTGAAAAGCCAAAGAATCTTTAGCTAGAACTCTAGTTCCCCATTTTATTTCTGTAAGTGATTTGATCATGTTGAAATCACTTCCCAGTATCTAGGGTATTCCTGCATGTCTGTCTCTAAGATTCTCCAAAGAGTTTCGAAGCCTGAGTTTGTCGTCCATTATTTGAGGACCGTAAACATTCGTTACCAGGTAGGTAACCTTGTCTCCCATAGGTTGAATGACTACAAATAAATAATCCCTAGATGCCTCCACATCTATTAAGTCAATTTTTTGTGGATTACAAAGAGTGAGAATACCTCCTACTGTTTTCTCTGCTTTGACTTCCAGAAACTCAATCTATTAAGCCATTTACTATGGATATCTCTTATCTTCTGGATGGAACACTTAGTTTCCTGGATGAAAATCATATCAAAACCCGCTTGTTTCATTCTATTATTCAATAATCTTTGTTTCCTTTTACTACCTAAATCCCTGATATTCCAAGAAGTGAACTTCATAATTAAAGATTAGTAAAGGAGTAACTGGATAGGTCTTTCATCTTACCTGAATCTATCATTAGCTTTCCACATTCCATCAACAACTCATTCTGCTTTTTTCTGCCCCATTTCTTCCATGGGTTTCTAAGTGCTAGTCCTGCTGTGTTCTTCATTGTTTTCACTCCTTCGTTGCCTTGCCTATCTTTGTGTTTTTATCTGTCCACCCCTTTAGACTGGGTTTTCCATAAAAACAGCTACTGAACTCTGTTGAACTCCTTTGTGGGTAACGAGTCTAACCCTTCTTTGGTTCCTTGATTCAAGAAACCTTCCAAATCTAGGTTTTCTTTCTCAAGAATTTCCTGGAGCTCATGGTCCTCCATTTCCATTGCACTCTGGGTCATTTCATGATCCATCTCCTGTTTTGCATCATTCATCATGACTTCTTTCTGTTTGTTATTATCTTGTATTTGTTCCCTTTCTTCTACTTTCTCCTCCTCCATTAGACCTCCTTCCTTTGCCTGATCTATTTCTATGGATCCTTCGTCTACTTCAAGGACATGAAACATGTTCTGGTTAGCTTGCTGCCCTGTTGATTTACGTGGTTTTGGTCCTCTTTTGCTTCCTTTTCCTTTATGTTCCACCTTGACAAAGCTTTCTGAATTCTCCATTGTGTCAATTTTGTTTTTGTTCTCTATTTTACTAAGAGGGTAGTCTCTGAAAAGGTGTCCATGCTCGTGACATTTGCGACATCTGAATGGGATATGTTCATAATCTACTGTTTGTATCCATTCTTCATCAAAAATCTCCAAAATAACCTCGTTCGGCAGAGCTCCAGAGAGATCCATTTCCACACATATTCTAGCAAAGGAAGTATAATTTCCCCTTCTAGTGGCCTTAGAAACTTTGACAAATCGACCTAACTTATTTCTTATGGTGGCTAGAGATTCTGTTTGCCAATAATCAAGAGGTAGGGAATAGAGTCTTACCAAAACCGGAACCGATGTGAAAGTTTTGCGTTCCGGAACAAAATTCATGATCCAGGGTCGCATATAGAGGCCTGCTGCAGCATAAAAGTAGGGCCCTCTTTCAAACACTCTATCCTTATCTTCAATATTTGCAAATACAATAGTGAAAAGACCCTTAGACCCAAGATGTAGGTCAATGCTTCCTTTTGGTTTCGAGTGGTATTTAATCCACATTTGTAAGGCTTCTTCAGTGGGCCATAGACCCATGAATTTACAAATGATTACATAAGTTTGCATGTGATCCTTGTGCGCTTGCAGCGCTGGCTCATTTAAAATGACCTTGGGAGTTACCGCCGTTTTGGGTTTGCATGGTCCCATGTGTGCTTTGTCTTTTGTTCCTTTCTCCTTGTCTTCTTCCTCATTTTCCTTTGCATCATTATGCTTCCTTGACTTAGTTCCCTCCTGTTCTTCTTCACTGTTTCTTTCCCTTCCTTCTGAAGGCTCTCTGTCATTTTCCATTGGTTTTTTTACCTCTGCTGGCCATAGCCTGCTTGTAGGAGGGAGCTCCACTCCCTCCTTTCGTCCTTCCATGGAGAACTCCTCTGTACAGTCCGAAACCTTGGTTTTTTCGTCGTGCCGTGCGCTTCCCCCCAGTGAAAATAAAAAAAATCCTAGTATAATGACTCCACATAATTTTCGGGGATCAAATCTCTTTTACTCTAAAATATAATTATCTTATCTTATCTAAAAGATTTGCATCCCAAAAAAATATTTAATCCCTCTCCACACTTGGTAAACCCACAAACCTAAACCTAAAATTAAAATGAATATAAATGGTTGTAATTAATTATCCACCCATTTTTTATTTCATGTAATACCGATTGGTCCCGTTTTGACCTATAAATATTAGAGGGTTCCCTCTTGATGCAGTTAAAAGGAACACGAGAGTGTGGGTTAGATTGCTGTAAGAATTTTGAGCGCCTTTTGTATGGACCATGATCTGGAGGTTTCAAGATTGCGGTTTGATCCATCTCACTTCTTAAAACCCTAACCCTAGGAGCTCCTTTTTAAGATTCATTTTGTACTAGTTTTTGATGGACGGGCTTCGGCTTGCTGCGTGTTAGTTGCGCTTTAAAAATTTTGTATGATTTGTTTATGGTTTTAACGGCGTCCTAGGGTATGATCTTCGTATGGTTTTGATGGCGTCCTGGGGAATTAGGGTATGATCTTCGTATGGTTTTAATGGCGTCTTGTGGAATGAGGGTATGGTTTTTTTTATGGTTCTAATGCTGTCCTGCTTTCCTCTGTTTGGACATGCAATCGTCAGTAGTGTTCTAATTATCGGCGGGGCGCTCTGGTAGCGTGCTTGCTAAAAATATGGACACAGAATAAGAGCTCTTAGGTCGTGGAGACTTCAAGGTGAGTGCCTGTGCTAAATTTTGTACCCATAGACAGGCTCCATACAAGCTTAAGATTTAGATAACGATCCCTGGTTTTTGTCCATTTTTCTGAATGTTGATTTTCTTGGTTATCTTAGTTGCTTAAATTTGTGGACATCTTTTTAGTTTTAGGGCTTGCACTGCATCGTTTTCCTTTTTATAACCTAGTTCTCTCTCTTTAATTTTTAATTGTGTATGGTTTCTGGGTATCAATGTCCTAATTCTTGGCAGGGTGCATTGGGAGCATGCTTGCTGTAAATATGGACAGATAGTAAGAGCCCTCACTCCCTCCAGAGCGGGGATGTGGTGAATTTTAGGTGGGCACATGTTTAGCCATCGCGTGCCCATAAAGGATCTCCACACATTTTTATACTCTGTAATGCAAGAATAATGTAAAATAATAGGTCATCTGTTAGCCTAGCCTGGATAAGATATAGGACTGGCTTTGGTAAAGTTTTATTTTTATCTGTCCTTTTGTTTTGAGAATTTAAATTCGTCTTATTATATGTAATTCAAGGTTTGATAATCTAAAAATATGGGTAGGGTACTGTTAAAATTAGTTCAAACATCCCAAAATTGTAACAGTGTAATTTCCATACTTTTGGATCGCTGTGGAAAGCAACATTACTAATCAATTTACTTAGACCTGTCAAATAGGCCAAGGAATGTCCAGAGAAACAAATTATTCACAAACCAACGCCAACAGAACAGCCTAAAAACGGCTGAAAATAGGGAAAGCATTGGAATCGGCCAATGCAAAACTGGTCTGGCAGATTAAGTTACCAGAAGCCGCAGCTGAGTGGGCCGTTTCACAGACAAGTTTTTAAAATGAAAACAACCCTCAGAAACCCTTGTCTGGCCTGGATTTCCCTTTATTTGGTTTATGTTTCCTTTTAAATTCAACTCTCTACTCTCATCTATTGTATACATACGCCCAGGAGTCGGAGCCGTAGTCTAATTAGTTAATCAGTTTTCAAATTTGCTTTGAGAGTCATGGAAATTTTCCCCTGGCCCGATTCGGCCAGGAATTTTTTTGTAAATTTTAGTTGTTTTTGGAGGTTTTAAATTTTGGTTGTTTTTGGAGGTTTTTGACTTCAAGATTTTGGGGGTTAAATTTTTGTAAATTTTGGTTGTTTTTGGAGGTTTTTGACTTCCAAGATTTTGAGGGGTTTTTTGATGTTTAGGAGCCGGAGCCGTAGTGTAATCAGTTAATCAGTTTTCAAATTTGCTTTGACAATCATGGGAATATTTTTCAGTTAATCAGTTTTCAAATTTGCCGTGAGAATCATGGAAATAAATTTTCTTTTGGTCTGATTCAGCCGGGAATTTTTGTAAATTTTGGTTGTTTTTGGAGGTTTTTGACTTTCATATTTTTTTTTTGGAGTTTTTTGATGGTGCTGATTCTATTTCCATTGGTTGAAGTTTTTGGAGCGGGAGATATAGTCTAATCAGTTAATCAGTTCTCAGTTCTTCTCAGTTCTCAAATTTGCAAATTTGCTTTGATTTTTGTTTTTTTACTTCATTTTTGAGGGTTTTTTGACTGCTAGAATCTATATCTACCAGTTGAAGTTTTTGATGATTTTGAATCTTTTTCCACCATAAAAAAAACATTATTTAAATACTGTTACTTCCATCTGATGAAATTTTTGATGATTATTAACATTTTTCAGAAAAAAACACACTAGGGATTTTTAATATCTTTTGAAAAAAATCACATAAAAAATATTCAGAATAAGATGCTGAATCTATTTCCATCATAAAAAACATTATTCAAATACTGTTACTGTAAATTTTGAAGATACTGAATTTATTTTCACTATAAAAAATATTATTTAAATTTTGATACTTCCACCAGTTAAAATGATTATGCTGAATTTATTTTCATCATAAAAAATATTATTATTCAAATATTGTTACTGTAATTCTGTTTGGTTCTTTCTAACTCAAATTCTGACCTCCTTACACTACACCTTAAC
>APFE030008602.1:0-32254 GCA_000404065.3 Pinus taeda | reverse complement strand
CCATGGAACCACCAATCCTGGGCCTCACCATCCAAATGTAATGTCGCCACCTTGATGGCCTCTACCTCTGACATTTGGTTAAGCTAGAAATAGATGTCCAGCTTCTCCACCCAAGACCTTCCCGAACTATTTGATGAACTGTCAAATGTAGGCAAGTAAAATCTACTAGCTGTGCGGTGGGTGTCTCCATCATGATAATGTCGGTGTCCTCTATGATGATCATGGGGTCTACTATCCTGCTGGAGCTGAACAAAGTCTCTGAATGAGAGAGCGTCCCTGAACTCCTACCCATAGGCCTGGTAATGTGTGAAATAGTCGCCCATGTGACCGGGCTCTGCCTCTTGTTGGACTCCAGCCCCCATGTCTGCTCCTAGGAAAGTGGGCATGGTAGAGCGTGTAGGGGCATGTGAGGCCATCTGCTGAGTAGTGTCGCGCTAAGTGGCACCCTGCTCTGGAAAATGGTGGGATGTACCCGATCCCTCACCAACCTGGAAAACCCGTGGATTCTCGCGCTGTCTAGCCTCTACTGCCGTGAATCTTTGCCCCATCACCTTAATCTGCCTCGACAGGTCCTACATTGATTTGAGGAGCATCTCCGCAAATCTCTTCCCATCCTCATCTGCCATCGAATCCTCTTGCTCTTCGTCCACCACAAGTTCCTTCTGTTCTGCGTCCACCACAGGCTCCTCCTGTTCTGCGTCCACCACGGGAACACAGCCACTCTCCCTGTAGGTGTTCTCCAACCTACGTCCAGTGTCTCTGTATCTCCTACCTCTATAACAGATGTAGGGTTTCTTCCCCCGGTGTCATAGATTGCTAGCTCCACAAGCTAAGCCAGATCTATGCTCTGATACCACTGTAATATCCCATTTCAGAGATATACCCCAAACCCCAATAAACTCCAACCAAATACATACAAATGATATAATAACCGGGAAGCTCAAAGTGATGGAAATAATAATGGCGCAACATATAATAATATAAACATGAAATATAAGCAGATACTCAAGAAATGCAGAGAGAAATGCTAAGCCATTTTATTATACTGAGTAATGGAATGAATACAGGAGGTGATAAGAAAGATGGCACCTCGACTTGCACAAGGCAAGTGAAGAAATACACTCAGAATAGTAAAGGAATGGCCTCTCTCTGAACTACGTCCAAGTTGCTAGAGAACTGTCGTGCTGCTACTGCTAGTGGAAACCAAATGAAGATTTGGGGCTGTTTTCCTCCTCAAAAAATGCTGAAACTCTGGAATCGGACTCTACTCAAGAAACCCAAAAAAACCCAGAAAGCGTTTTTGAAATGGTCGACCCCCGAAAATTGCCCCCTTGAGGACCCATGCAATCCCTAAAGGCTCTGCACTGCCACTGAATAAAATCCACCAAAACTCTCCTTGAAACTCCGCCAAAATCCTCCAATATGCAAGGGCTGATCCCTTGCTCAATCTCCCAGCTCAAATCCTCCACAAACACCCAATCCAGAACTAGCTCCAAAAGAACTATGTCCTTCTCTCTCAAGACTACATAGTCCTCCAATGCTCAGCTCCTCCTCAATGCCAAAGATCAATACTACTGCAAAAAGACTGTTGAAACTACCTTGCCCAAGTAGGCACTCGAAGTCCCCCGGGGCTAAGGGTGAGATTTCTGAACGGAGACACTCAGTGCACTGAATAGTGCTGCAGATAGGCTAAATAGCCAGCGTGCTCCAAGTCGAAGGGACTAGCTCAAATGCTCATAATCGAATGACAAAATGAGGAGGCTCCTCTTTCCTTTATAGCGTTGGCCTCTCTCATCCCCAAGGCTCACCTCCTCCAACGTAGCTCCTTCTCTTGCCACGTGTTCCTCTCCATCTGCGCAACCCCTCCAAGTGTCTGCGTGGGCCCCCCCTCTACATGGTTCTTTGGCCCCCCCTCTACATGGTTCTTCAGCCCCCCTTGTTTCCCCTTTAAGTTACAACGTTGTGCTACTAGGGAGAGACTTTATTCTAAAAGTGAGTTATGTCTCCCCTTTCCTCACCTTTTTATTTATAAATAACTATAAAAAGTAAAATTCAGCAAAATTGTATATTCCAATTAGTCATGGCTAATTTGGAATATCATAAAGAAATATTCTAGCACACACACATAAAAATTTGACATAGTTATGTTTGGACAAATGTCCCCAGAAAAGCCCAACTTGGGAAAACCGGTGCAGCAGTTGAAGGTTTTATAGTATTATGCAATGGTGAAATCTGAGTACAATCTATGGATGCCCAACTGACAATCCAAGCAGAGAAAAAATACTGGCAAAAATATTGTGAGGAATTTTCCTCACCCCCACAGGAAATCCTGGCTCAATCAAGCCAATCGAACAGACTTCCCAATTGCCTCTGCATGGGCCTTACATCAACCTCTGCACAAACTTGAAATACGCTGGCTAGGAACTGCCTCTGATTTGCTTCTGACTGATTGTCGCTAGTATGGAGTCCTCTGGGTTGGATCTCCGGAAACTCTTCCACCACTAGCACCTGAAACGACCCTTCCTCCAACTAAATTGAAATACCCTCTAGAGACTTTTGTGCAACTCTTGCGTCAGCCTCACTATGGCTCTTTCTGCCTCTCGTCAATGTACTTTACTAAATCTGAAGAACTTCCTCCGACCTCACTGTCTTTACCCCTCACTATTTCAACTTGCTTCTCTAGCTTCCCAACAACTGTTGTTGCTCTCTAGAAATCGAACTGCCAAGGAAATCGAACCCCACAAGTGTGTTTTCCATCTACCCATCGACCTCTTCTTATAATCCTTTGTTGGAGCACCAACGACCAAGATTAAAACTTAATCAAGGGCCAAGATCATATTGAAGTCGATCTGTGTGAGTTTCTATATTATTCACACCTTATCTTAATTAATTTTGATTAATTAACCCCTTTCCCTAAGTTTAGACTTAGGAAATAATTAAAAATGGGCTAATAATCGAATTAAGACACTTCTAGGTGGAATTCCATAAACGATTTCTAGGTTATGGAGATCTCATGCATTTTAGTCTTTCCATAAAGTTTTGAAACTAGAACATTTTCGATGCTACAGAAACTAGCATTGGTGTCGAGATACTTGTAATGAGACATATGTTGCAGTCGGTGATTTTCTCCCTAGTTGAGAGGGAGTGTTAATTTGGTAGCTCAGGACAAATTCCCTCCATTGCACAATCTTTCTCATCTAGGGAGACCCCTTCTAGCCCTTGGAAGAATTTAATTTGGTTAAACAATAAATATATTTTTAATATGGAAACCCACATGTGCACAAAAGGACGGGCCGAGCCAAAAGAGAAATTCGACAATTTGGATGGCTATAAATATAAGTCAAGTGACCCTCATTTGGATACAATCATCAAGCATTCTTCTTTTCTCTTCTTTGGTTTTGATTGACACGGGTTTGAAATTGGTTCGCAGGGAATTCATTCATATAGCTCTGAAATTATAGGGTTCAAAGCTTGCACGTGTGATTAGGGTTTTTGGCTCACATCTGCAAGGTTGCCACAGGAAAATTTCGGCTGCATCTGTATGCACACAAGCCTATGCGTGCCGCCATAAAACTTTAGCCGCACGCATATCTTTCTCTCCTTGCGACTGGGACCTAGGGTTGTATAAACAACTCAAAATTTGTAGTTGTTAATGAATTTAGATTGAAAACAATTGACACAAATTTCTTCTATTCAATCTACAGAAGGGAAAACATACAATAGAAACACATTCAATCATTCAATCACAATGAACATAGTTTTTACTAGAGAACCCAACTGGGAAAAACACCTCCTCTGTTTGTATTAAATCAGATGAGAACAATGATCTATTACAATGACAACTTCAATCCTTAAAGCTCAACCTGCACTGCAATATTGATCTCCTCCTCCTGAGTCTGCTTTGCCCAATACTTAAGCAAAATAGGCCTCTTACTAACTCCTATTTCCTTGCGCAATTCTTGCTCCTATTTACTTGCGTAAATACCAAGAGATTTAGCTCACTTGCTCAATGCAAACTCTATACACTCACTAGTATACAATAATGATGACAATTATACCTTTTTCCTCCACTCCACTAAGCAATTCGAATTACATGCATGATTAGGGATACTTTTAGTAAATTGACTAGTTAATTGAGAGATCAGTGAGTTAACAATAGTTACAACTGCTCAACTAAACTCATACTGACTCTATTCTATACTAGAACTCAGATAACTGAGTTTCATTAAATATAACGCCACTAGATAGCTAGATCTTAGCAATCAACTCATGCACAACTCTACTTCTTTCCCACAAACTTGAATTGGCTGAATTAAATGAGTGATTTGGCCATGTTAATCCTGTTATCTGCAACTCAAGTCATCTTGCTAAAATGGAAATTCAAATTTCTCCATTTGACTAAGGCAAAAGTCAAATGAAGCATTTTCTTGCTGCAATTTAACAAGGGTTTCAATTGACAATTGACCACGAATGTTGACAATTGACCACAGGCTTCTGAATCATGGTTTTTGACTAGTATTATTATTGGGTTCATCTCTAGGATATGATTTGGCTAATTTTGGGAGATAATCTTGTGAATGAAGAAATGGATTATTGTACTCTCTCTTTGCTGAACATTTTATGATAATCTAATAAGAAGAAGAATATGAAATGGTTTTCCCCCTTGTAGGATTTTGCCCTGGTCTCCGACCAATCCTAGTGTCTCTATGTGTGAATGCTTTTCTTCTATTGTTCCTTTATGTTCCACTACATTGATGATGATATTGTTCTTTCTATATAATTGCATATGTTGCTAATGATGTTTAAATGTTGTAGGGTGAATTCAACATGCAAATAATGAAATGCAATTATCAAAGCAAAGAACAACATATCCCTAAGGAAAATTAACAATCCAGAGTCTTTGGACTATGTCACTTCCCTTGTTTAGAAGCACTTGACTCCTTTAGTTGGGGATTTTATGATTTTGCATGTGCCTATACCTCTATCACAAGCAAGTATATATATCCGATAGAAATTGTATTGGGGCATCTCTTGTTGTCACCATTCTTTTCAGCAAGCTTTCTAACTCTACAGTCCAATCAGCCTAGACACCCAATTGCTAACTGAGGATGAGATATCTTTCAACTACTTATAGTCTAAGACTCAAAAACTCAAAAGCATCAAAGCACCCCAAGATTGAATGTTTTCAAAATTTCCACCCCAAGTTCTTGAAAACTATAGTCTTTCAATTTTAGCTTCAGCCTTGTTGCTGCAAAATCTCACAGGCCTTGGAGGGGGGAACCCTACAAGGTATAATTTGGACCTATTAGCAACAATGGGGTGGTGGCCCGCTATCACCACAGCAAAAACCCTCTGCTCTTTACAAGCTTTCACTAACGGGACGAGTCCCGGTAAGAAAGAGATCTCTTATAATAGGTACTATAAGGTTAAGGTGTTAAATGATCTCGCTAGGTCTTCTATAAAGGCACAATTTTGGTACCAGGTTTCACAAGTAAGCAATTCACTTTCCAAGAAGTCTCCTAGAAATGGAGGCATAAGACCTAGGGTTTGATTGATTTGACAAGAATTAGAGTAATTCAAGGTCAAGATGAGGAGAAAAGGTTTTTTACAATGTATATTAGTTGAGCCAAAGCTCATGAAACCTTCAAGAAAGTCCTTAAGTTGAGGGAAGAAAACTAGGATTTCCTCTTAGGGCAAACACCTAGGGCACGAGAGTTTATGGATGAAATTGGAGTGGATGCCCATCAAATTGATAGGCTTTGTGGCAAACCCTACTTACTTGATGTTTAGGCTCTCCAACCACCAAAATACTTCTTCCCTAAAATTTCGCCCTTGCCCTAGTTCTCTACCCTAGCCTTGTAAGGACCGAAATTAAGAGGGAGAAAGATGGATAAAATATGAGATTGATCACCAACAAATTGGACTAGTGCCTTTTACTTTGGGCATATGGAGTCAAGGATGATTTAGGTTAGCTAAACTTGTTTTCAAGGAGGCTGAATTTTGATGTCCTAGCAAGCAAATTTCAAGCAATTACCCACGCAATGAAAAATGGATTTTTATGGGAGAGCTACAATGAGGTCACCTCACCACTAGGACTATTCAACACATGTTATACGTGAGTAATGTATGCAATATTAATCTAGATAGTAATTCAATTAATTTTCAACAAATTAGGGCACAATTTACCATGACCTAGAATCAATAATTCCTTACATTAGACAGGAAAATATATTCAACAATAGAGAGAACTTACAAGACAACATGCAAGAATTTCTTCCAATATCCAAAGAATATCTCCAAGAAATATGCAAGAATAAGCTCCAAATGTCAAAATGCATTCAAGATCCAATATAGTCCACAAAAGAGCAACTGCAAGTTCTTCTATGAGACTGAAACTCCAAGTGTGATGATGATGAGAGATTAAATGAGGTCTCTCCAATATATATGTGTTCTAACATAACCTATTTATCCTACAAGACCCTCTAATAATAAAATAATGTGCAAGTAATGGCCTAGGTCTCAAGCCAACCTAGTAGCTTTCCCAAAATTAGGTTTTTCTCCACAAATGCTATCTAAAAGACTGACTTAATGCATGCATGGGCTTCTCATAGGCTAGTGTTGAGGGATTTTGTGCCATGACAAGTGTAGAAGGCCTCTAAAATCAAAATATAGGGATTGTGTTGAGAAATCTGTTAGGACGACATTAGGGTTTTTCATTAATTGATTTCTCTTAACTTCGAAAATTTCTTGTGATTTCTTATTAGTTCTTCTTCATGAATATTATGTTCCCAAACAAAAAGATCACAGACAAAAGAGGGAGAGACTAGAGATAGGCTCCAAGTTAGGGAAAAACCCCTCCAAGGGGAAAACCCAAAAGGACTTCTCTTCTTATAGAAACAATTTCAATGGAGACTTCCAAGACCCAAGACCCAAGAACAAAACTTCCACCAAGCACCAAGCCAGCCACCCAAAAATTCCTTCTTCAATGCAAGACAAGATCTTCAAGAATAGTGAGACATCATCATCTTGAAAATAAGACTCTTCTAGTCTTTTGTCCCTGCTACAACAGAATGTTTTTTCTTTTGTGATTTTAGACCTATAGTAACCCTAGAAACCCTAGGGCACTTGCACATGCGAGTTATAAACACAAATTTCAGATCTTCAAAATTTTATGAGGGTTCTTCCCTACTTCACTAGTCTTCTCCTTCTCTTCTAGGCTTCTTACATATTTCTCTCACTGTAGATCGAATCCCAAGTGTGTTTTCAAATGGAGGTTGAACTTCCTCTTATTAATAGCTTTTCCAATGGCTCAAATAGGCCTCTTTAGGCTAACTCATGCAAGGCTGGTCGACTTGGTCTTGGGAGTTCATTAGACTCTTTTAATTTACAAGATAATTTTCTTCTTTTGACACAAATATCTAAATGGGACTCTTGCAATTTTGACAATGACTCTTTCAACTCATGGAAGCCCTAGAAGCATTCAATGGATGCTTGATTTAATGATAAATAACTTGAGCATGAAACCCATGCTTTAAGTAACTCTTACAAAACTATTTTTCCTTTTTTCTTTGTTTTGATAAGTACAATAATAATTACATCAAATCATGAGCTAAATACAATTATAGAGACAGATACTAGTTATATTCTTCAACAGATTGGCCCTTGTATCTCGGTGCAAATCATCTCGTGGCCCCCATTGTCACTCAAATTGTATAGGCAGGACGCAACAACGATCAGGTCGGGGGTTCTCACTCTGATCCTCAACCTCTTCATTCTAGTTGTCTCCCTACATCAGGCTATGGGGGATAGTTCCTATGAAATGTGAAGATGAAAGACACGTCTAGGAGACACAACTGAATGGCCTAGAAACTTGGTTAACTCAGCAAGTTCAATGATTAGATTACATTATCATCGAAGATCAGTGCCTTAAATGGAGTCAAATACTTGCTTTATGCAAATTATCAACCAAGCCACCAGATGAGCAGTTGTTGCCTTAGGATGCTTAAATATCCTAGATGCAAATCTTAAAATCTAAGTGAGATGCAGAATCTTGGTTTCTTTTAAATTATATGCCTACTTAGGTAAATCCTTCCTCTCAACTATTTTGAAGCTAGTCCCTAGAGTAGGTTGTGAGAGAGAAACACAGGGGAAGATAACTGAGGCTATATTAACGATACCTCCCTTGGGGTTATAACCACCCAATGCCTCCAGCGCTATAGATATTGTGGCTCTGACGACTACAAGGTCGCCGTGTTAATCACTAAAGAGGGTCTAAGGTTCACAAGCTAGGTGAGAAAGGGGGTCCTATCTCTCTATCAACCAAGCTTATGCTTGGAGGTTAATTAATTAGTGCAAAACTAGTATAAAATGCAAGTGCACAATATGAGGTATTATTCTTAAGGTGAGGTTGTTAATGTTCTTAAGTAATCAATGATATCTTGATTTAGAACAATGAAGTACTTAACAATAAATAATGACAATATTCACAAGAGAAAGTGCTCAAAATGCTGCCAAGATTACCAATAGACAATTGCTTATGAAGTAGACAATTGAATTGACAAGATCAATGTTTGTTTCAACAATTAGATAAGGATCTTGATGGACAATTAGCAAATCTTCAAAATTATAACAATTGAACACCAATATGGCAATTAGATACACAAGAGAGACATTGAATTCCTTATGGACACAATTTGATTTACTTCAAAATTCCTCTTATCACAATTATGATTATATTTGATTTAAATGCTTTAAGAGTGACTTAGGTTAACAAGATTGTAAATAAGAAATATTTATTTCCACAATCAATGAAGAGCAATGAGAAACTAGAGCATTAATCCACAATGTATATTTTAGAGAAATTAGCCAATCTCATCAAACAACTATTAATTCGATTAGAGCACTTGTGTTTGTTAATGCAATTAGAAATATGATTATGCAAAAGTGCAGAAATGCAATGAAATGCAAGATGGGGCAGCCAAGAGAACAATGATTGCAGCAGTAAGAAAAGGCATCAAATTCCACTAGAAAACAATTATTCAGGATACACAAGATGCAAGGGACAATATCCAAGTGAAATTGAGGACTATAAATCACTTTTAACACCACTGTAATATTTATATCAGACCTTATGCAGTATATATCGGACCTCAAATTATTATGACAATCCTCAAGAAATGATAAGTAATACAAGCCTAAGCAATGTCAATGATAAAATATGCTTGCAAATTGAATATTATGCCAACGTTATGTGATTTTATCACTTTTGTAGGTGTTTTTATATGGCTGTAGCAAACATATCAAATTTGGAAATTAACCCACAATTCACAAAAATTCATTTATATGCATCCAGTTTGACTTCAAAATGATTCTTATTGCCTTAAGTGATTTATTAGTGAATTTAGGCTTATCTTAGATGTGTTTAGGCCCTGAATACACTATTGTCACAAAAAACTTCAGAATTATAAGTGAAGACAGAGATGGCAAAGAGGGATTAGAGCGAAAACCAAGAGGCCTAAGGGCCTTATAGGTGCCTAGAATTTCTTCTAATGCATGTGAGCACCTGCAACCACAAATGTTAGCTCTAAAATCGCTGCAAAACAAATTGTCAGAGATGAAACGCTAATGCAACATAATCAGTGATTGAAAAATGGCCAAATGAGGGTTAGAACGATAGGCTAGGGCTAGAAGAGGGCTAAGAGGCCAAGGAAGGACTGAATGAGGGGAAGGAAGGCCTTGGAAGGCCACAACCAAGGGAAATAAGTCCCAAGGGATGACATCAAGCCCCAAAGGACTAATGCAGAGCAAGAGAAAGCCCTAAAAGGATTAGCAACTAAGGGAAAGACCCTTTAGGGCCTGCAGCAAGGGGTTAAAGAAGGCTGAGAGGGCCAAAGGCCCTCTAGGGGCCACGACAAGGGTAGAGGAGGAGAGTCGAGGGAAAAACAAGGCAGTGCAAGGCTGTGGCTAGGCCAATGAAGGAGGTTGAGGACTAGAAAAACCCTTTAGGTGTTATGGCTAGGGTAGAGGAGGAGGATGGCTAGGCTTAAGGGCCTAAAATTAAAGTTTGACACCCCTGTAGTTGCACAAAAATGCCAATGATCACTCCAAAATGTTGGATGACTTCCCTTCTTTGTTATTTTTTGTAGCATCGGAGGTGTTCTAGTCTAGAAACTTTGCGGAGAGACTAAAACAAAGGAGTTCTCCATAACCCATAAATCATTTATGGAAATTCCACCTAGAAGTGTCTCAATTAGATTATTAGTCTATTTTTAAATATTTCCAAAGTCTAAACTTAGGAAAAGGGGTTAATTAATCAGTGTTAATTGAGAAAAGTGTGAATCATCTAGAAACTCACAAGAATCGATCTAGAAATGATTTCAACCATTGATTATGTTTTAAACTTCGCCGTTGGAGTCCCAACTGGAGATTATAAGAGGAGGTCGATAGGTAGATGGAGAACACACACTTGAGATCGATTTTCTTGAGCAATTCGATTTTCCAGAGAGAAAAAGCAATTGTTGAAATTGTTCGAGCTAGAGAAGGGATGCAGAGACAGAGAGGGGCAAGGACAATGAGTTTGAAGGAAGTCTTCTAGATCCAAAGAGTCAATTGCAAGAGGGATAAGTTTCCTCAGTGAGGCTACGCAGTGTTGGCGCGAAAGCCTCAGAGGCAGAGTTCGATTTAGCCAGATAGAGGGTCAATTCAGTTGCTAGAGGCTGGGTCAATTTCCGGAAGGGGCCAGCAAGTCATTCTCAGAGGTTGGATTGGGCAGATGACTTGATCAATTACCGTTCCAGGCAGAGCATACAAATGTCTGCATAGATTTGACGCAGAGGTTGATGTAGGGGTTTCATGGAGCCCATTTTGTGTCAATTTTGGAGTTGGATCAATATCAAGTGAGACAAAATTTGTCTCTAATTTTTGTGGCCAATTCTCCTGTAGTGGATTGCCAATTTGGGCACCAGTTGTACTCAAAATTTTTCATTGCTTCTTAATAATTAAAAACCTCAATTGTTGCACCAATTTTCCCAAGTTGGGTTTTTCCAGGGACATTTGTCCAAATATAATTGTGTCAAATTTATTGTGTGTGTGCCAGTTTTTTCTCAGTGTCCATCGCTTTTATTTTTTGTAGTACTTTTGTGAATTTTGCAATGTGATTATTTTGTTGTTGTTGTAGCAATAAATTGTTAAATTAATTTACAGTTAGAAGAAATAATTTTAGTTCCTGCAATAGGTTTTAATTAATGAAATTTTCACATTCTTCAGCTAGACGTTGAGATTTTGGAAGGTAGAGAGGCTAAATCTTACCCTCAAGGGCCTAAATCAACCTTTGGATGAGTAACCCAAAAAATTGTGATGCTTCCAAACCTTGAGCTATCACCTGAACAAATGAATAAAATAATTTCAAACCCAAAATATATATACAAAATTATAAAACCCCAAATACCCAATCGCTGCAAAATAACAAGGGTTAGAAAAAATAATTTGCAAATATTTACAATATTTGCAAATTAAATTTACAAATATTTACAATATTTACAAATTAAGTTTACGAGCTCTCATTGGCAAATTAATTCTTTTTAGCCCAAGATCAAAAAATATTTTTTAAATAAATGACAATGGATGAATAATTTCGAAAGATAGATGGGCCAAAACCCTTTTGCAAAATCAATTACCACAATGAAATCTTGGAGTCTGTTACCCACCACCTATGGGCAATGTATATATAAGAAAAAATTTCTCCTAGATGGTCCTCAGCCAGTAGCCCCTTGCAACCCCCAGATAACTCAATGTGCCATTTTCTCCGCCACCTGAACCAGCCATATAATCACTCGCATATCTGTTATGAAATTATGTTTGAAGGTGGGCCTTCCGACCCCAAATGTATGACTTTTCATTGGTTTGGTTGAGTAATTTTGTTTGCTTTTCATGGGCACTTTTGGGCATGGATTGGTGGGGGGATTCAGTGGAAAGAGTGGGTTAGGCCTGTATTCTTGTCTCCACTGTTTGATTCTATGGTTACCCTTATATCCCAGTCTCGTGGGATCTCCTTTACTGGCCATTGACTTTAGGGTTGGCACTACATGGGAAATCTCGGTTTTAGTTGCATGGTCCCACTTCCCAACGCCATATACATCCACCCCTTTCCACTCATTTTAAACCCATTAATTATTTTTCCCATCCAGGTCCACATAGGATTAGCCTCCCCCTCCCCTTTGTGAAAATTTCTAAACCAGAATCCCTACTACAGCAACTGATGATATTACTCCTATTTCTTAAATTACTTTAAACAAATTACTTGCAGTTTCCTATGGCAAATATTGTTATACATACACTGCAACCTTCACTTAGTTAAATAGTAAACGAAAACAAGAGACTGGGCAAGAAATAAAATACAACACAATGGACACCATTATTTTTAGACAAATGTCCCCGAAAAAACCCAATGTAGGAAAATCGATGCAGCAGCTCTGAGGGTTTATTATTATTAAGCAGTAGCAAATTTTGAATACCTCTCGGGTTATTCAGTTACAGAGAGAAATATTGGCAAAACAATTTGTGAGATTACCTCACAAAATCACTAAGAAAATCCCTGTTGATCCAAATACTGGATGAAATGCCTCTGGCAGGCCCTATGCTGCCTTTGCGCAGTCCTCACGCAGTCCCTGCGTCAACCTCTCTAGGCACTGTGTCAGCGAGTCTGCTAATCGATTTGCTACTCGGAGTCTTTGCTCTCAGTCTCCCAGTCTCACACCCCAGCTCCCAACTGAAACTGACTCTCCCTAGCAAAATCGCGGACTCTCTCTCACCCTCTGTGTGGCTCTTTTTGGCCCAGCATCAGCCTCTGCATCTGGGCTACTGGATCACGCTTTGCCTCTCTCGAGTCTCTACTGATGATTCTCCGGCTGAGAAAATCTCTCTCCCGATGTTATCCCTGCCCCTCAACTACAACAAATCTGCTCGATCAGAACTTCCTCCTAAGAACTTATCACTTCAAAAATTCGATCTCTTGATCTCTCGGTGTCTTTTCCAAATCACACTGAAGCTCCCCTAAATAATCTTCTCGTTGACATTCAACGGCCTAGATTAAAAGCTAATCAATGACTAAGATCATTTTAGCTTGATCCTTGTCTTCTTCTAGAAG
Source organism: Pinus taeda (assembly GCA_000404065.3). Taxonomy (NCBI): domain Eukaryota; kingdom Viridiplantae; phylum Streptophyta; class Pinopsida; order Pinales; family Pinaceae; genus Pinus; species Pinus taeda. The sequence continues at coordinate 19,110 of APFE030008602.1, read as the reverse complement.
TTACACCCACAATTAGATTAATACCCATTAATATTTTTAATTTCTTAAGTTTAGACTTAGGGTTCCATTAAAAAATATTAATTATTTTAATAAAATTGTTTATGGGTGGAATTTCCCAAAACACTTTCTGAGTTCTTTGGAATACATGTGCCCAAGCCTCCCTGCAAAGTTTTAGGCTTAGAGCACATCCAATGCTACCCCAAATCAACACTCCCTCTTAGCGAGGAATGTGCTCTAGCAATATACGCTGCTGCATACTGCTCTGACAATGAAGCATCGTCTTTTGCATTGTTGATGTCTGACATGTTGTCCAGCAACTACTACGTTGTTGCTATAACTGTACTGCTGCTAACATTGCCACTGTCAACATTGCATCCGTACTACAACTCCCTTTCAAGTGCTACATCTGTGTTGCTGCTAGCACTGCCACTGCCAACTGCCACTACACTGCAAGCTATTGTTGCTAGCATTGCCACTGCCAACTGCCACTGCACTGCAAGCTATTGTTGTTAGCATTGCCATTGCCAACTGCCACTGCACTACAAGCTATTATTGCTACTCTATCAGCAACGGAAAAAACATCCAAAATTACTCAACTTACTGTGTTCAGTATGATACCACGTCAATGTTGGAGCCTCACTGTTGCTATTCTCTGCACTCATCCTCTAAATCTACTGCGCTGTTGCTGACCTTTGCTCTGTGCCATCTGCACTGCTGCCAACTCTGCTCTCGTTGTTCAATCTCTAGCGCTCCTAGCCACAGCAACTGTCTCCCCGACACTCCTCTGCACCAATTGACACTAGTCCATCTTGCTACTACTGATCTGTGCTCCGTAACAAGGTATTGATTCGAGAGGTGGACTCTTCCAGGATCTTGCCCATCTGTAGCTCTTTCAAACTACAGTTCTAAATCATCCCACCTCCCTCTTGGAGGTATCTTGGCTGTCATGGAAAAATCCTCCTCTTTGATCTTTGCGGGTGCAGCCTTCGGATCATGTTTCTCATCCTTGTTCTTCTTCTTGAGAGGACACTGTGTAGTGTAGTGACCCATCTCACCACACCTGAAGCACTTGATCTTCGAGACGTCCTTCTTACATCTTCGTTGCTCCTGTTGTCCCTTCAATCCAAGGGTTGTATTATCCTTCCTCCTTGGGCTTTGACCCACTGCTATTGCTGCTTCCGTCAAGTTTGACCTTAAATAAGTCTCTCTTCAGCTCCTCTTGTTTTAGAGTTGCCCACATCTCATCCCAATTCATTAATGTTGATCTGCCTAGGATACTCTGGACAAAGACTTGCCACTCATCTAAGACAAAATTGAGGGCCATTCTAACCAACTTTGAATCCTAAGATGTATGCCTTGCAGTAGACAACTCATCATGGGTTTCTTTTAGCTTCGCGAGGAATGGACCCACACGCTCTCCCTTCTGGATTTGAGCAGATCTCAGCTTCTACTCCAAGTACATCTTTCACTGCTCGGAAGATCCCTGATATAATGTGGCGAAGGCATCCCACATCTCCTTAGTAGTTCCTCTGCTAGCAACGTGACACACCACGTGATCCTTGACTCCATCCAAGATCATCCTCTTGGCCTTCGCCATCTCTGATCTGTACTTCTTCAATGGATCTGCATCTGTAGGGACAACCACCATGCTGTCGACATATGTCTTGAGGGCATGCTTATCTAGAAGGAATGACATCCTTGCCTTCCAAATGACATAGTTGGATGCTTCGTCCAACCTATCCTGATCCCTCAAGCCACTGGGTTCCATTTCGGCCAAAAATAGAAAGTCGAACGACCTCCTCTCTCCTTTGTGTTGGTGTTGGGCTAGCCTACGCACTCCCTACTGGAGCTAGTAAAACTGCTACTCTTTGCTCCTACTCAGCTCTAGAGAACTCAAATTCCTGAGGCTTCAACGCTGCTCCCTCTGCCCCAACAAAAATTTAATTTGGAAGCTCTTCTCTTCGTCGACTCTCTTGGAGAGAGACTGCCTCGAAATTTCAACCCTCTGGCTAAGAACTATGCAATCCCTCTAGGGCTTCGAACTGTTGCCTCCTACAGCTTTTCGATTTTCGTCTTCTGCTCAGCGTTGAATCTACCTGCTCTACTCTTCTTGCTTCACCTACAGCTCTGATACCATATGAAAATTCCTAAACTGGAATCTCTACTGCAGCAACTGATGATATTACTCCTAATTGTTAAATTCCTATAAACAAATTACTTGCAGTTTCCAACAGAAAATCGTAATACATAAACTGCAGCCTTCACTTAATTTAATATTATATGGAAACAAGAGAGTGAGCAAGAAAGAAAATACAACACAATGGACACCGTTAATTTTGGACAAATGTTCCTAGAAAAACCCAATGCGGGAAAACTGGTGCAACAACTCTAAGGGTTTATTATGATTAAGCAGTAGAAAATTTTGAATACATCTCTGAATCCCTCTTAGGTTATTCAGTTACAGAGAGAAATGCTGGAAAAATGATTTGTGAGATTACCTCACACAATCACTGAGAAAATCCCAGTTGATCTGAATACTAGATGAAGTGCCTTTGTCGGGCCCTACATTGCCTCTGCGCAGTCCTCACGCAGTCACTGTGTCAACCTCTCTAAGCACTGCATTAGCTAGTCTGTTGATCGATTTGCTGCCCGGAATCTCTGCTCTCAGCCTCCCGGTCTCACACCCCGGCTCCCGGCTTCTGAAACTGACTCTCCCCTCTTTGCCTCTCTCGAGTCTTTGTTGATGATTCTTCGGCTAAGAAAATCTCTCTCTCTAGATGTTATCCCTGCCCCTCAACTGCAAGAAATCTACTAGATCAGAACTTCCTCCTAAGAACTTCTCAGTTAATAGATTTGATCTTTTGATCTCTCGGTGTATTTTCCAAATGACCCTCAAGCTCCCTTAAATAATCTTCTCATTGTGTTCAACTACCCAAATTAAAAGCTAATCAATGGCTAAGATCATTTTAACTTGATTCTTTTCTTCTTCTAGACGTTACACCCACAATTAGATTAATACCCATTAATATTTTTAATTTCCTAAGTTTAGACTTAGGGTCCCATTAAAAAATATTAATTATTTTAATAAAATTGTTTCTGGGTGGAATTTCCCAAAATGATTTCTGGGTTATTTTGAATACATGTGCCCAAGCCTTCCTGCAAAATTTTAGGCCTAGAGCAGATCCAATGCTACCCCAAATCGACAACCTTGTCCACCCCTTGGGTTGGGCCTTGAACGATGCCTCGGAGGTTGATGCAGCTAAAAAGAAAATAAAAAAGCATAACTTGGCCACTCTCAACAGGAAAGGTACCAAAAAATGCAAAAGATGGTCGAAACACACAAATTTAGCACCTGGAAAAAAGCCAAACATGAGCTCTACCCCTTATCATGGCCATCACCCTAGTTCCTATGGGTCCTAGACGAGCACCCTTCATCGTTAAGGAACCCATGACCATCCCAACCCCTGGTGGGCGATGAACTGCCCCACCTTAAGGGGGTATCCACTGCTACATATTACACATCATGCTCTCATGCCCTAGACACTCGAGCAATTATAGAAAAAAATCAATCAAAGGAAAAAGACATATGAAGAAGGGTGGAAAAACAAAGGTTGGGGTAACTCGTGTACCACGCTTTGTTCCCTCCTACACTCATATACCCAAGTGTGGACATCCCCTATTATAGCTACCCTTGCACCTTGACGTGTGGATTAGATGATTCCCTTGATCCCCACTCCATTCCATTATTATATCATTTGCCACCTACCACTTGAGGGATGTACCATGGTCATCTCACCCCCTTTAGAGGTTGAAACCACCTAATAGGGTCCTTGGTTAACCCCTCTATTGAGTTTGGAGACACTTGTACATGCCAAAGTCCACTATGGAAGGGCATGCCACCATGAAGTGCGCCATTGATCCCATAACTTGTAAGCTTTATGACTTGATTATTTTAATGTCTTGTTGTATTGGAGGGCAAGGGGATGCACTAGTTCTTTTGCAAGATTTCAGATGGGTCTTTATTTGGTGCTTAGTCTCCCTATAAAGGGTCCTAGCCTTCCAGAGGGCCACATTGGTGTGAAAAAATCTGAATCTAACAAACCAGAAATCCTACTGCAGTACACTGATTTGCATTACCTACTTGTGTTCTTCATTTTAACAAGTTATTTTCAGAAATATTAATGCAAATACACTGCAGCCTACACCACTATATAGATCAAGTACTGAAAAATAAATGAGACAACCACACAAAGGACACTTGTTTTTGGACTAAACGTCCCCGAAAAAACCCAATGCGGGAAAACCGGTGCAACAGATATGAGGGTTTTATTATTAAGTAGATTTTTAAATACAACTAGGGTGCCAAATCTAGATCACCCAACAGACAATAAACTCGACAAAAGTGCCTCTATTTGGAGACAGATATTTTGGCGAATCCAGTAACTGGATGAACAAACCCCACAGGTGACTGCGCTGCCCCTAGTGTTGTGCAGCGATGGTTGCTCCCAACTCTACACTGGAACTACGTCACCTCCTCTAGGAGCTACATCACCCTCCCAGTGAGCCTTCTCGGCTCAAAAATCGATTTGCTAAACTAATGCCTGATCTACCTCATAGAAACCCCACCGTTGCCTCTAAGTGATTGCATTAGCCCTCTAGCCTCTGTGTCACTGTTATGAAACCAGCTCAAAAAAAGATATAAAAGATAGATCAACGCCTTAGAATTCAGCCTCTTCGAGGGGGCAACCTCCTTTACATTACATAAATGAACAATTCTTGGATGATACAAATGAAAAGACCTCCTTTCTATATATAGGAGTCTAAGGAGTCATAATGTAATCAGAGCCGACATAACAATAATAATGTAAGGGCACAATAATAACAATAGTGGGCTTCTATGGGGCACAATAGTGACAATATGGGCACTACATGGGTACATCAATATATAAGGGGGTTGTACTAATAACAATAAGGGATTACACTAGTAGTGTAGGGACCTAACATATACAGCCAACTCTGAAAGCAATGTTTAATCTGGCAATATTAGGTGAAAGTTGAGTTTAGTATTTTTAGCTGAAGGCGAATGTCAAAATATGGAGCAAGTGCAACTTAGTAACAATATGTCTGCTGCTAACCTACATTTATGATTAAAGTCTGGTCAGACATGGGATTTTATGCCTTGGGTGCACCAAGAGCCGAGACATGTGAATGTGTTGAAGCCCCGAAAATCGGGTCGACAACAAGGGGGATACCCACCCGGTCCGGACCTTGGTTGGCAGCTCCTTATCCGTTTGGTATAGTGGGTCCGACTGGGGATAATGGGACCAGTTTCCCGATCTTGGGTGTGTGTGTGTGTGTAGAGTTGAACTATGCTGATATAAGAGTATTTTAAAGCTAACCTAATTCAGATCCTTTAACTTTACTCTATGCTATTGTAATCTAGTGAGAAACAACACATCAAATCTATTCTAACCCGGGATGCATATATTTTATTATGCGATCTAAATAGGTTTCGAACAATAACTGGTAATAAAGATCATTCAGCTATCATAAGAATAGAAACCATTTAAGATAAACCACTTTGCATAAGAAGTTAGGCAAAACAGTTGTGAATAGCATATCGCATAATAAGCTATTCATATGTCAAACATAAACAATATGACTCCACCGTACAGAAGTGCCAAATGGTAACCCACACATTCATACAATGACATATAAACAACTGAAAACTATAAATCACTTCAAGAGTATAAGCAAAAATGGTCAAGAGATAAAAGTACCATTTATGACTGATTCTACCCATAAGCTTCAAGCAAAAACGATCTATCTCTATTTGTTCTAACATCTACCAAGGGTACAAAAGTGCAACATTAGTAGCAGATATCAAAATGCAAATAAAAATAAATCTCGATCCATCCATTCATCAAAACCTCCTCTGAGGGTGCAGAAGTGCATGTTCTGAGGATAAGTTTTTGACAAATCTCTGGACCTTTCTCTAAATGCATGAGAAGGGTTAAAATACTACTTCCTAATTCTAATAATAGTGTTTTTATAAAATTTTAGGATACGGTTCTCAAATGACCATCCTTTTTCTAATCTAAATAAAAAGAAACAACAAACTTCTAAAAATAAGCTACTTCTGAATTTGGTCCTTAAAACTGCAAGTGCTCATCATGTATTTGAGAAGAGTCGGTTGGCCGACATCTACGCTGAGCTGGGCTACGAAAACAGAATCTATGAGAGCTGGCACTACTTTCTCGGCTGAGTTTATGATGCATTTCACAGTCATCCATTGACTGTGTGGCTTGACTATGTATGCCCAGTAACACTCCCAATTCAACCTATTCAATGCCAGGATCACTTTTCCCTTTTCCTGTGCCTTCTGCTTCCATTCTGCCTCCAATCGTGACTTATTTGGTAGGTACCCCGGGGTGGTTTCTGCGATTAAATTGGCTCTGTGTAAATTCTCATTTACACAGTCGATAAGAACGCTTGCCTGTGTTGCCGTTGTCTCCGTTGCCTGTTATGCCTCCCTGATTTGATCGTCCCATTTGTTAAAGAGAAATTCTTTATGACTCTCGTTTATTCTGGGTGCATTTGCTCTCTTCCCTTCCTCTCCATCCTACCAAGCCAAGTATTCCGTCACTCGTCTGTCAATCTGGTCGTACTCACTTCGCAAGTCCGCCACTTGATTGGTGAGTTTATCGCTCAGCTCGCAATAGTGACTCCATTGCGATATCTTACGTCCCAACTCTTCCTGTTGCTGCAGAAGTTGCTCATTTAAGCCAGCAGATTCTGAAACAAATTCAGCAAGCTTGGGCTCGTCCTTGTGTATTTCTTGTAAAGCTTGCAACTGCTTCCCTTTTTCGTCTAGGCTTCTTTGATAGCTTATCTGCATCTGCTTAAAGTCTTCTTGTAGTTTCTCGAGTCGTTTGGACGCTTCAATACTGACATTGGCTTGTTGTAGCTGTTGTTGTAGTAGCTGTATTTGGTTTTCTTGTTCCCTCAATAGTTGCTGAACTTCCGACGCCTTGTCGATAGTTGAAGAAGTGTATGCTCCTGCGATCTGAGACAACTTCGTGAGATTTTCTGTCGGGTTGTTGTTAGGGTCTTTCCATAAGACGTCTAAATGTTCAGCATCCTGTGACAATGTATTCTCTAGCTTTCTCTTCTTTCTTTGTCTCCTCACAACTGCTTTATGTTGGGGACTATATAATACATCTAGTGGGGGAATTTCCTCTACACTAAGTAGAAGCTCAGAAGGTGGAGCGATATGACCGTGCTCCATTTCTGTGATACTACTGACCATGGTCGAAACCATTTCTTGCGTTACCTATGTATTTCTCACAGGTGTTCTTGGGGCTTGCCCTTCAAGGCTGATTAGCTCGTTGAATTTTTCCCATTCTTTGTCGAGCTCTGTTGTGACGAGTGGCACTTTAATGACAGGAGGAGGGACATCTCTTGGTCGGGAGGCGATAACTTGCTATTGCGACATTGCACTTGACTGAGCTGTACCTTTAGTTGTTTCTTCGCTTTTTCCTTGGTCGCTTCCAGACTTTTTAGAACATTCAGGCGTTCCTTGGGCAGCGTCAAATTTGGATTTGGAAGTAATAGAGTTTCCACTGAGGCTGACGCTGGGAGTCGGTTCTCTGGCGGGCAGTCACAGCTTTTCTAGAGGAACACTAGCCAATCTTCTTTCTCTGTATAACATGAATCTTTGGAGGTCATCTGGAGACAACCTCGACTGAGCTTCTCGCAAAACTTCCTGGAGTGAGCTTTTACCTTGAAACAAATCATCAAACAATTCTTTCTTTCCAACGAATACTTTTATTCTGACACGTATAGTGAAATCATGGGAAACATTATTTAGGTCAAAAGGTCGAGCGGGGAATTTAAATAACTATAGAGACGTCACATTCTCTACTTCAGCGAAAGCGTGTCCTACATCGAACAATGAGAAGGCCCCACAAGCTACAGGAAACTGAGGCCATATGGCCTTCTTCTTGTCTTTTAGTTCTTTGGTCAGGCTGCCTTCTGAGCAAGTGTGATAGGCAATTTCCCTAGCCAAAAGCTTGTCGGGGACATATAGAGGTAGGACATGTGGAGGTACAGTGCTCCCAAACACTCTAATGTAAGTGAACCATTCTTCCCCGAACCATATTGCGATGGGGATGATGTCTATTTGCGCTTCGGGTGAGCACCTCGGGGGTTCTTCATCATACATCATCCTATACAGGGGTAAGATAAGCCCATGGCAAATCTGATAGAAGTGAGGGGCGAACTGGGAATCCCATAATACTTTATGATAAATATGAATAGGTGACAGGTCCTGGGTAGTCCATTTCCAACCCATAATGGGGAATTTAGATACATAGCAAATAGAATCCATAATATAAGCAAATAGATAAAAAGGAGGATAGACCCTTTGCGACAAGGATCTCTTAGACCGGTAATTCATAACAGTAGTGTATAGGTTATCATAAAATATCTTGGCCCAATCCACGATATCGGCATTTGTGGTAGCGTCTATGAGTGGTAGCCATTCAGACGAAAATTTATTTATGTCTGGCATCCCAAAGAGCCTGCAAAGCATGGCCGCAACAAAACAATATGGAGATGTGAGGGAACCAGTGCTGTACATACCATTTTTGTCCTTTTTTAGCGGCTCCTCTCTGCTGGTCCATTCTTTAGTGGCTTCTGCCAGGTTTGGGTTCTCTGCTGCAAATTTCTTGACAAATTGCATGTTGTAGGTCGTCTGAGGCTCAGGAAGATGATACATAAGCTTTAAGTCTTCCGCGACGAATGATCCTATGAGCCCATGTCTCTGAACTTTGAATTGTATGCCTTGTAACTCTGCATTGTCAAGTATCCACCTGATCATATCTGTATACGGCAAAATTTTGGGTCTAGCTGCTATTCGGTGAAGAAATGAACATGCTAGCTCCTCTAAGGATGCCTCGGAAGAGTTTTGTGAGCCCGCGGCGCTATCAACCTTCATTAATTTAGGATTTTCTTCCTCTAGCAGCCTATACATGCCTTCCCAGGTCAAAATTCTTGCGTCCCTGTTGCATGCAGTGTCTGTATATAAGGGCGCCATCTCCTTCGTCTTTTCCTTCGTCTCGGAGCCTTGGGCTTTATGTTTCTTTCCCATTTGCTCCTACGTTCGGCTTTGAATCTTCTTAACTCTTAGTTCCTGCAGATTACGAGCGAGGTGGAAATGACTGATTGAGAAAGGTGATGGGAGAGTTTTAAATGCAGATATACCAAATATGCCACTTTACGTGAAATAATTCTTTACAAAAGCACGCGTCTTCATTTCATTTAATAACTGACAACTAATCCATTTACTATCATTAAAAGCGCATGATCTGGGCTCAGATTATGGTAAGTGGCTTTTCTTTGAATGGCGCACGCGAAGGATTCATGATTAAATGATTCATGATTTGTTTACGTTACGTTGAAGATCGTGCCATTACAAGTTGCGCTAATTGCAAATCGCAACATCGCAGATTGCGCCATCGCGGCGATCGCAACATCGCAGGTCGCAGAAGTTTTATGTTTGTCAACTATTGCCTGTTTATTTCTGCGATATGCGATCTTGCGATCAGTGTTATCGCAGATCGACATATCTTAAGGTTTTTCCTTATGAGCATTACTTTACTGCGATGCGACGTTAGGCTTAACATGGGGGCCTTGTGCATACCAATATTATGAGGGAATGAGGGCATTTCCTATCTTTTTGTAATGCAATTTTGTAAAGACCTTTACCTTATCGTAGACTTATGTTAAAAATATTCGAAAGACCTCTCTAAGCTTACGATGGTAACCTTATTTTGAAGAAAGGAAAACTTGATTTTTCTGAAAATTAAACTAAGGGTCCCCATTCATTTAGTATTTTGGACAAACACTTAAATGAAAAAGGGGGGTTGTTGCTGGCCACAACATGAACCTATCAAACACTAAATGTACCATATGACAAATTCTACATGAACCTAAACATAAAAACCCTATCTAAAAATTATGACTAATCAAACTGAAAATTATTTCTAGGTGTTATCATGGATAATAGTGAGGATAGAGAATTCTAGTAATATATTGTAACTCATTTTATGAAATACAGACTGCCACTTTGATCTCCAAGATGTGTTAGCTTGTTTAGTGTGCTTGCTAAGAAATGGAGTGCCCCCATCAACCACAATTTACACACCTTTGTACATATTGGTAACATAGTATAATTATTTTATTTCATTTCTTTTCATCAAGTGTGTTTTCATTTCATGCAAGTGTGCGTTTCCTTTTAGCAAGTGTGATTTCATTTCAGCAGATGTGGTGTGATTTCATTTTCAAGTGAGTATGATTTCAATTTCTTTATGTTTGGTTTGGTTTGGATTAGATTGATTTAATTTATTTTGTAATTAGTTTTAATTGCATTAGATTAATCTATTTTGATAAATAACCATCTATTACATATAATACATGTATACCTTGCCAGTTCGATGAATCCTGGGTTGACAATTAATGACAGGGATTTAACTCACAATTAAATCACCCAACATGAAGTCACTAGAACATAAGCACTTCTAAGAACAGTTCTTCCTATGAACATGGAGAGAAAAACAACTATTTTACAACACGAATTCTACCTTCCTTAATTCTATCAACTTCACCAGTTGAACACTAAATGAACAAGATGCTAGCCTCCCTTGCATATACTCATATTCAAGAAAAAAGATGCAACTATGAGGGTTATCAACAATAAGTATATAATAACACCTGACAAGGCTTACTCAGTTCTTAACATTCAAAGATCACAAAATGACAGTCAGTCCACAGGGACAATTGCCTTCACTTCTCAACCATTTCATAGTGCAATCCCATCATTATCACGGTGAACAATTCCTACAAAAACATGTTAGAATGAGGCCACATGGAAATTTGGCTCAAAGACTAGTTAGAAGTGAGCCATACTCACTACTTTCCCTTGTCATTTTCATTTTCGGGCTCGACCCCCAACCTCTGACCTAAGTAGGGGTCGACCCTCATTCCTGACATGATAACCTGTTGGACCAGGGTTAGTCCCGACCCTTGACCATCCAAACTCTTGAGTTACCTGCATCCTAACTTTCGACAATTGCATAGTAATTCTAGAGGCCTAGCCAATATCTGTGTTTTCTAGAGTTTGAGAGGCCACTTCCTTCACAATTTTTTTGGGTTTTCTTCTTAATTCTTTTGAGCATTGCTAGTAGCACTTTAGGCCATTGAACTCTAGGGAAAATATGAAGGATACTTGATGAACATTCCCTCAAGGGAAGTCATTGGAACATAACCACTTCTAAGAGTATTTCTTCCTATGAAAACGGGGAGAAAAACAACGCTTTTATGACAAGAATTCTACCCTCCCTTAACTCTATCAACCTCACTAGCTGAACAATAAATGAACATGCTATTAGCTTGCCTTGCATATAGTCATTCAGAAATAAGATGCAGCTATGAGGGTTATCAATAATAAGCATATAATAACACCTGACAAGGCTTGCTAAGTTCTTAGCATTCAAACATCACAAAATGGCAGTCAGTCCACAGGGATAATAACTTCACTTCTCAACCATTTCATAGTGCAATCCCATCACTATCATGGTGAAAAATTCATACAACAACATGTTAGAATGAGGCCAATAATGCCATGAAATGTTCATATTCATCCATACATCCTCATATGGATCATAAATATCCATTCAACATATAAACACAAGTAAACCAAGATTTGTCATGCACCCCTATGGTGCAACAAAGAACCAACAGCCCAGTTGCTTGACCATTGGGATGATCCTAAATTGAAAACTGAAAAGAACACTGCAAACAAATTGGAAACCAATTACTACTGCTGCAATGTGATATCAAACTTCTATACAAGCTAAAATTGACAACTGCAAAATGTAGTCTAAAGCTAAGGGAAATGCTTGCTCAACAAGCTTATTTATGTACCAATGACCCTACTCTAACATCTGAAAATCCACCTGCTTAATTCAAGAAACATGAAACCTCCAGTATAACCAGTCAAAGAGTTGATCCAACACTAGGGCTCCTTTACTATTCTTAAGTGGACCATCTATTGGCAACTTGGAACGAAAATTGAATCCACAACCCGAACTTGTAAATGAAAGAAACTTCACCTTCACCGATGACTGAAATATACTTACCAAAGGATCTTGATAATCATGAAAAATCACCTATTCTTGATGAGTAAAATCATGAGGGCTGAATTCATTCATAACTGATGGCTTCTTTTGTCCTATGTCTTCAATTCCAAGAACATCGTCAAATAAAAAGACGACAATAGATTTGTCTTCCCTTTCATGTAAATAAACAAAAACCATCCGTGCATCCTTGAACATCTTCAAACATGACATCCATATTGTGTGTATCAAAACTAATATTTTGCTTATCAACAAATCAAATATAACCTTTGGTAGTTTTTCTTGAGGAATGCCATCTTCAGTCTGAACACTAACAACTCTTATACAAACAACTTTATGCATATCATCCATGTCATTTTGATGATCCTCAAATAGAATAGGTAAAACCTGTATATTCAACTCTTCCTGTAACTCAGATTTACCTAAAAGTGAACTTTTATGCACTTTAACCGGCACAACATCATTATGATCTTCAACGGAAAAAATTTCTTGTCTAGGTAGACAAATTTAATCACATGTTACCTCACTGTTCAAAAATTTCATGCATGTATTTTCAACAACCTCAACTTGAGGAGTTTCTTCTTGACATCAAATCTCAAAAACGAGATGGGCTGAAAAACAATTTGAATGATTTGGCTCATACCTTTGATTGCACATAGATTGACAAGGCTGCAAATCCTCATGGATTTCATGTACTATGACTTCACTGTCAAATTGCTAATCCATTTCATCTTCAACTAAAGAAGAGACATTTGCCTGTTGGAAAACTTCTTGATCATCATGACAACTAACTTGTGAAGAAAATACATAAAGTTCCTCTGATATCTCATCATCATCCATACATTCTACATCATCATTAATAATTTTGAGATATTGAATGAAACCTTTCCAAAAAATACAACAGCCTTGAAACAATGGTGATGAAGGATGAGACTTCCCATAATGTCCAAATAATATTCCATGGAAATCTTTAAGAGAACACAAGCTTCCTCATGGCAACCCTTCATACCATACTCTAGCTTTGTCTTCTAGGGTAGCCATAAACATCTTCATGAGACAATCCTCAGGAAACTCAACCCTCAGTTTACATACATGTATATGGAATTTAACCAAATGTAGACCAGCATCATGTTTCTTTTCATCTTTGAACATAGGAATATGGGTTGACCAATCAAGAAAAGGCATAGGATTTGGAAAACCATGGATGTGAGACTGATCCATAGGAGCATACCTGGCATTACTTATTCCAGTAGAACTCATCCTGGAACTTCTTCAAACTATTGATCTTCAAGTAGTGGAGCCACCATGAAGCTTTGATCTTCTGTATCTTTTGAGATTCGAGTCGCCAAGGTAAGATCAAAAACTTCAAAAAAACCTAATTTCATGTTACCCTTAGGAATCATAATGAAGAAACTCAAAGAAAATCTGGGAAATAGAGCTTTTCGGCTCTCGACAGACGCACCAAAATATTATCATTGGGTTAAACAGGTTGCGCTGTGTCAACCTCCAACCAAGTGTAACTATTTCAAACCAAATTTTGACTGGAAGTTAGGCTTTCCAATCTGAGAGGGCGTTCTCAAAATATTTATGAAATTGACTGTAATAAACTCAAAGTTTAGATGGCTAACTCTAGATTTTTATGTGATTTGCAGGTGAAAGGGAGTGATGGCTACCACCATTGGGAATGGAGTCAGTTAAGAGAAAATTCAATTACAAATGACACTGTTTAAAGGAAGCTAAGGCATTTTTGGCATTGAAATGGAGTGAATTAAACTTTTACAGTAAAAAATAACACATTTGAAGGAAGTTGGGGCAATATTACATTGAAAACCAAGTAATCAAACAAGCTATGAAAACTGATAATAATATAAAAACATGAAGGGATGGAATGAAACCAAATTGAATCTCAAGCTCAAAACAGAGTATGCTGCAATTTCACTTATTAACTTGAAAAACATACAAAATGTGGTCTTTCTCACATTCTTGATCAAACCCTTTTAGGTGAAAAAAGTTCTAAATGTATAGAGTGAGGGATCCATTTAATAATCTAGCACCTGGGCTAGAATCGATGCATAGCTAAGAGACCTAACTCTACTTGATTAACAAAACATTGAGCCTTTATAGGTATATTTATGTTTTAACAGAGTTTGAATTCAAATAGCAGTCTCCTATCATTTATGAGCTGAACAAATTCTCTTGTTGAACCTTATTGAATCCAACCAAATGTTGAGTGTACTAGATTGTTGATGTGATTTTGACACGTGGATGCTGACCTAGTTGACTTTGCTGACCTGGACCCCACCAAGTCAATTTTCAAAATTTCTGCAACAACTCAGGATAGGAAAAATGATGTAAAATAGGCCTCAAAGATAAGTGCATATCTTCCAAACCATGATAGTTGTGTAAAAACTAAGAGAGCTTTTATAGATGAACCCGTGGTAAACAAAAATCTCCTTAAGATTTCCAAAATTCCTTACCATTTGGTCAGAAAGTGAGCTTGAAGTTGACTATTAAAACAATCATTTCTAGAAATTTCGTAGCAAATTTTTTGTAGCAAATTCAAAAAACACCTCTCTGCTACCTATGTGGAAGTTATGAGGTTTTCCTTGATGTTTGTAAGCTAAATAAATGCCTTTAGAACCTCCTTTGTTGAGTTTTAGACCCGCATTAACCTCCATGGAAAGCTACAATAGTTTCGTAGCAAAAAATTGGCTTTACTATGGGGAGTTGCTACGAAATTTCAAAATTTTGTGTTTTTCGAATTTTCATGATTCTTAATGCTTCCTTGTTACTCCTAATACCATGTTGAATATATATAAGGTTGACTTTACTGGTTTAGGTATATTGAAGCTAAAATTGAGAATTTTACCATATCATGGAGTAGCATCTACTTCAACAATGATCTTGAGATTTCTCTTTGGAAGGATTGCTTTTGATGAGCTCTACTTGTGCTTGCAAGTCTTTGACTTAAGTTTGCAACTTCATTCTATCAGCTTGCAGCCACCTGTTCCTTCTATACATATGCTTCAACATCTTTTGCAGTGGTAGAATTATCTTTGTCTTTTCCTAGCCTTTTCTGCAATTTCCTCATCGAAATCTAGTTGCTCCAACACTTGCTTCTTCATTTCTTCAACTTCCAATTTGGCCTCTATCAACTCTTCTCATGAATTTATGTTTGTGTTATGGATGCAACACATTAGGAGTTGTTTGTGAGCTTCTTCCTCTTCACTTGCAAACCAATTTGTGAACACCTAGACCTCATTCAGGCCACAACTAAACTTGTTTTGACAGCGCAAACCCTATTCAATGACAACACTTGTTAACTTTTTGATAGCATCAAATGGTATAAAATGGAAAAGGACAGGTAAGGGTGAATGAAAACAAGTTGAGGACATGAGAATAAAGGAATTTTATGACTCAACACAACTTTGACATCACTAACAATCATCTAAATAATACCATTACACAATAACTGACTTTCGTAGCGAGACAAGTGTTAGGATAAATCGTTTTTCTACGAAATTGTGAGGGACTTTTGTAGCAAACTCTAGGTTTGCTGAACTAGAGTTGCTGCAAAATTTTGTAAAACTATCAGACAGGTCAACTATGAAACGATGACCTGAAAATAAATGGAATTATGACCTTCTCTCTTTTATGATGACCCTATCAAACACTAAATGTACCATATGACAAATTCTACATGAACCTAAACATAAAAACCCTATCTAAAAATTATGACTAATCAAATTGAAAATTATTTTTAGCGGTTATCATGGATAACAGTGAGGATAGAGAATTCTTGTAATATATTGTAACTCATTTTATGAAATACAAACTGCCACTTTGATCTCCAAGCTGTGATAGTTTGCTTAGTGTGCTTGCAGAGAAATGGAGTGCCCCCATCAACCACAATTTACACACCTTTGTCCATATTGGCAACATAGTATAGTTATTTTATTTCATTTCTTTTCATCAAGTGTGTTTTCATTTCATGCATGTGTGTGTTTCCTTTTAGCAAGTGTGATTTCATTTCAACAGTTGTGGTGTGATTTCAATTCAACAAGTGTGATTTCGATTTCTTTGTGTTTGGTTTGGTTTGGATTAGATTGATTTAATTTTCTTTGTAATTAGTTTTAATTGCATTAGATTAATCTATTATGATAAATAACCATTTAGTACATATAATACAAGTATACCTCGCCAGTTCTATGAACCCTGGGTTGACAATTAATGATAGGGATTTAACTCACAATTAAATCACCCAACATGAAGTCACTAGAACATAAGCACTTCTAAGAGTAGTTCTTCCCATGAACACGGAGAGAAAAACAACTATTTTACAACAGGAATTATACCTTTCTTAACTGTATCAACCTCACCAGCTGAACAATAAATGAACAAGATGTTAGCCTCCCTTGCATATACTCATATTCAAGAAATAAGATGCAACTATGAGGGTTATCAACAATAAGTATATAATAACACCTGACTAGGCTTTCTCAGTTCTTAACATTCAAACATCACAAAATGACAGTCAGTCCACAGGGACAATTGTCTTCACTTCTCAACCATTTCATAGTGCAATCCCATCACTATCACGGTGAACAATTCCTACAACAAAATGTTAGAATGAGGCCACATTGCATTTCAGCTCAAAGACCAGTTAGAAGTCAGCCCTACTCACCACTTTCCCTTGTCATTTTCATTTCCGGGCTCAACCCCCAACCTATTACCTAAGTAGGGGTCGACCCTCATTCCTGACATGATAACCTGCTGGACCAGGGTTAGTCCCGACCCTTGACCATCCAACCTCCTGAATTGCCTGCATCCTAACTTCTGACAATTGCATAGTAATTTTAGAGGCATAGCCAATATCTATGTTTTCCAGAGTTCGAGAGGCCACTTCCTTCACGATTTTTTTGGGTTTTCTTCTTAGTTCTTTTGAGCATTACTAGTAGCACTTCAGGCCATTGAACTTCAAGGAAAATATGAAGGATACTTGATGAACATTCCCTCAAGGGAAGTCATTGGAACATAACCACTTCTAAGAGTATTTCTTCCCATGAACACGGAGAGAAAAACAAATCTTTTACAACAAGAATTCTACCTTCCTTAACTCTATCGACCTCACCAGCTAAACAATAAATGAACACGATGTTAGCCTCCCTTGCATATAGTCATTCAGAAATAAGATCCAATTATGAGGGTTATCAATAATAAGTATATAATAACACCTGACAAGGCTTGCTAAGTTCTTAGAATTCAAACATCACAAAATGGCAGTCAATCCACAAGGATAATAACTTCACTTCTCAACCATTTCATAGTGCAATCCCATCACTATCATGGTGAAAAAATCCTACAACAACATGTTATGTTTATTAGCAATACAGTTTATTGAACTATTATTTTTATTACTTAAAATTAAATATAATTTTAATTTTTAACAACATCCTGTTATAACAAAGTCTATTCACAAATTGGGGTGAATCTCCAAGGTTAAGAATTAAAGTTATAACTGATATTTTATTTAAAATTAAATTATAATTTAGTTAATTTTAAACAAGTGTTTTGATATTTATCATAAATTGATGCTTACCAAATTTACCCACCATTTTATTTATATAACTACACAAGTTTATTATTTTAAAATAATCATAAATATAAATAAATATTAGTTAACTATATCTAATATGCATAATATTTTTCTTAATTTTATTATAAAAACAATATAGTAATTACTCTCATATTTATGTTTAAATGACTTTAAACTAGGAAGTCACTTTTATTCCTATGTTAGTTTCATCTCTGATGTTGCTCTGCTGCCAACAGGCCTAGACAGTACCCCGGCAGAGTCACATAGGAATGTAAGCATGGCTTCGCTAGTAGTGAGCCTAGTCAGTACCTTGGCAGAGTTACTTACATCACCTCTTTGTGCATGAAGCCTTTCTCTTCTTTCTCCTTATTCATTTTTAATTTTTTCAAACTTTTTCTTGAAGCAATGCACAAGAAAAAGGATAAGAAGCATCACTACTTTCCTAAATGACCCTTGCCAGCTATCATGAAATATTATCCATGTTAAACTGTATAAATAACTTAGATTCAGTTTTTATGTATAAATGCAGACTTACCAAGTATGCACACTTTTGTGCATTATCACATCCATTTAAAGCTAGTACAGTTTCTACTGCATTTATGGAAAACAATTCAAAGCTACATGGAACCCAATGAAACCCTTTAAGAATCAATTAATAATAAAGTCTATTAATATAACTTTATTACTTACCAATAAGAACTTAAATATTACTACTACTATAATTTTGTGTTATAACTAATAAAGATACTTATTATACATTATAATTAGTATAAATAATATATAAGTATTGGTTTATTAATACTCCATAGTTATACTTTACTGTTTATATTAATACTCACAATGATTAATACTAATGTATTAATCACTTATAAATTTATTATTAATGTTTATAAATAAATTTAGAAACATTAAAGAAACTAGAAGGTTACTTTCATTAGTTATATGGGATAATTGGGATACTTAAATATGTCATAGAAAGTTAAGGATAATAAGTAGTTAAATACTGATATACTACTTATTAATTATTTTAGATGTATTTTAAAATTATTTTTGATCCATCCTTGTATTTGCAATGATGGAAATTCTAGTCTAAGACCTCAAACACATATTAAAATAGATTAGATTCCATGATACACTTAGTATAACTGAGTGTATCATGGAATCTAATCTATTTTAAAATTATTTTTGATCCATCCTTGTATTTGCAATGAGTGTATCATTAATATAACATTAATAGTTTAATAATATATTTACTATTATTTTTAATATCATTGTATACTAAATGATGTACACAAACAACATTATCTCTTGTATTTT
>APFE030008594.1:8516-35240 GCA_000404065.3 Pinus taeda | reverse complement strand
TATTATTGTTATTTTTATGTTTTTTGAGAAAATGTGAGACAAATAATTTCAAATTAATATAATTTTAAAACCTAACAAATATATGATAGATAAATAGTTTAGAAAATGTACCAATTTAGATGATTTATTGCTATGTAAATTTATAAAAGTTTAATATCCTAATCACTAATAATGTGTTTTAAAGGAAGTATTTTGCCAATAATATCTCTTTATATTATTTATTTAATAAAATATTATTTTTTATATTAAATTTATTTATTTAATTATTACTATTTTATTATGACAATAGAAAAAATTGTTTTGAATAACATACTAAATTAATTATATATGTATGAATATAAAATTTAGGACAGATGTAAGTACTTTATAATTTATTTTCACAATTAATTTAGAAAATTTAAAGCATTAAAATAATAATTTTAATATATGAAATTATTATTGAATAGTGAATTAAAAAAATGCATATAAATGTATATATTTTTATTTTATATAGTAAACTTCGTTGAGAGTTTTAAGATTTGATACGAAGACTAATTTTGTTTTTTAATTTTAATTTGATATTAATTTTGTGATCAATATTTCATAATCATCGGAATTATGGCTTTATTTCAGGATGTGATATGAATCATGAAATCACCAGTGCAGAGAAATAAAATAAATTACTGTAAGAGAAATAGCCTCAAAAATAAAATTGAGAGTTAAATATAGTAAAAGAAACCAAACGAATTAAAAAAAAAAGAAAAAAAAAAATTAAGTTAGATTGAACATTTAAATAATTAAAATAAAAATTAACGCGGCAAGATTCAAATTTTATATTAATTAATAAAAATATATTAAAAATAGTAACCTAACAATAAAATTGAAAAAAACTCAAAGGGTTTTAAATATTATTTTTTAGAATTATTATTAATTTGATAATTTATTAATAAATTTAAATACAATATTGAAATAAATGGTAATATATGTACTTTAACAATAAGGAATGAAAAAAACATAAATAAAATAAATAAAGAATACACATTCCAATTAACTAGCAATTGTCTCAAAAGGTACAAAGAGAGGCCGATAGAATTATTAAAAGGAAGAAACTTTTATAGATAGGCAAGCATATATAAAGCTCAGTAGTGATGAAGGCACTAACTACGATGACCATCATGAACCAGCAGATTGATATTAAAAGAACAAAACCAAAACCAAACTATTGATATTTAAATAAAAAGTAAATTACAGTGTTTTACATGGTAATTGAAAAGTTGCCAAATTTATGATTTGCAAATATTAAAACAAATCACTTACATTGGTGGTTGACACTACAACTAAAACATTAACTCTAATTGTAAGATGCTTTTCCTAACATTATTGTTATTATTTTTAATAAAATTTATTTAATAAAAATAATTTATTTAATTATAGAAATTCAAATTATTAAAATTTTGAAACTCATTTTGAAAAGGAAACTTCGTCTGGTCTATAGATGAACCAAAACATAGTCTTGTGCAATTGGATTAGAAAGGGTTCATAGAAGTATATTTAAAGAGCAATTGGCTAGTCTCTAGCATGTTCACAGGAGCATCAATGCACTCACTTTTCTTTCCTGACATCTACATAATACGATGCATTGGGGACTAAATTGCAGCTGCAGATGATATTTGATAATATTCTTTATTACCTTTTTTCTGAAGGGAATTTTTCGTCTGCAATCCTTCTTGATGTGCTACTGTTACATTTTTATTTAGTTGAATCTCCACGTTACCACACATTGCAAGAACCCTAGTAAATTCATTAAATGGTTGAGGCAAGATACAAATAACAGAATTACCTCTCCTCCTTTTAGCAACAATCCCAGGTGTAAGGATAGCAATGTCCTCAGCAAACATGGTATTGGAGTTTGGAGTGTGGAAGCTTAGTTTCATTAGAGAATGTTCCTTGTTATTTTGTCAAAACATCAATGAAATAGGAACATTTCCCAGCCAATCCTAATATTGATCCTACACATTAAGAGATGTGGGCCAATCGAGGCATTTGCCATGTATTTCGCTCACTTACTGGACTCCTTATGGATTTGTAATAATATATGATATATTAACTATTCTGTGAACAAGGCACACTTTTTTTTCCTTTAATATGCTATATTCGGGTGTACTTACTGTGCTTGTGCATTTCTGCACATTTTAGGGATGTTGAATAGCAGTGATTGCATATAGCGAACACGCTATTCAAACACCATGTATAGTTATTGAATCTAAAAGTTGACACATTCGTTCAGTCCAGGCATATAGAAGAACTATATGGGGCCAAGTTGATGTTTGTAATAAGAGCTATTTGGGTCCTCCCTCTTGTCAGAAACAGGACCCTGAAAATAGCGGCCAGACCATAACAATAATCAGATTCCATCAGTCACACAACAGTGGCCAGATTGCAGACTATCATGGGCAGTTTCTATTTATTTGCAGCCTGGCCAACCCATCTAAATGCAGCGATCTGGAAAAGAGGAGTAATTCAATTCCCATTTTCTTGTTGTACAAAGTTAAAAAGAGGCAAATGGAGTATGATGTGAAAGGCGAAAGGATGTGGGCAGTTTCAATATAATTTTAGCCTTACCAACTTATGTAATTTCATGCACTGAAACGAAGGGCTTTCGATGACCTCGCCTCCTACCTATCCTTAGGTGTGGACAATGAAAATTTTCTCTAAAAATGTGTGCTCACACCATGTTTTGTCTATTGGTATTGTTAGTATGTCAGTTTCTTATGCACCACACATGCAAAATTCAGAGTAGAATGACATATGTTGAAGAGAAATAGGGAGGAGCCTCCCCAATAAATAGATAGATCATGAGAACTTACCCCTACTACGGACTGTGTTCTCCTTGGAAACCAGTAGATGTTGATGTTGGAGACATGTTCACCATAAAGGAAATTAGGGGTGAGTGCTTAACGATTGCGCTGACACAATAGGTGTTAAGTGAGGATGATAAAAAAACCATAAGCAGCAAGTGCTGAACTCCCCCTGCACAATGAGACAATGGGTGCATAGTAAACAGTTTGTATACCTAGAAGTGCACACCTTATGCATGTCAGTTGTTTGAAAACATGCCCCAAAGGGACGTGGTATCATCGAATGTGATAATAGGTTGCACATTGACAAGGAAGAATTATAGAACGTCTTGTACTTTCTGTCAAATGATATTGGACGATGTGAAACCTTATTCTATCACCATCGCAAATGCTGTAACAGGATGTGCCCGGACAAGGGCTTTGAAACAGGGAAAGGAGGTCCACTGTTACCTGATCATAAATGGATTTGAGTTGCATGTTTCTGTGGAGAATCACTTATTGATATGTATGAAAAATGTGGGAGTGTAGAAGATGCAACCCATGTATTTAACAGAGTGTCGCAGAAAATTGTAATCTCGTGGAACACAATGATTGGAGCGTATGGAATGCATGGTTTTGGTGAAGCTGCCCTCAAGCTCTTTTATGAAATGCAACACAACAATGTAAACCCAGACTACATTAATTTCATTGGTGTCCTATCTGCTTGCAGCCATGCAGGCCTAGAAAAGCAGGGTTTAGAAATTTTCTATTGCATGAGTAAACAATACTTCATCACTCCTACAGTGGAACACTATGCGTGCATAGTTGATATTCTTGGACGGGCTGGGCAACTTGATGATGCACAACACATGATTGATAAGATGCTGGTGGAACCTGATGCCAGTGTGTGGGGAGCCTTGCTTGGTGCCTGCAGAATTTATCATAATATAGAGCTAGGAAAATATGCGACTGAGCACCTATTTGAGTTAGAACCTGAAAATACAGGAAATTATGCACTTCTTGCAAACATGTATGCTGCAGCTAGCAATTGGTACTTTGCAACAGATATAAGAAACATTATGAAAAGTAAACGGTTGAAAACGAGTCTAGGACGCAGCTGGATTGATGTCAAGAATAAAGTTCATGTATTCCTTGTGGGAGACCAATGGCACCCACAATCAAAGGAAATCTATGCAGCTCTAAAGAGTCTCACTATGCAGATGGAAGCTGCAGGATACACACCTGACACTACTTTGTCCTGTTTGATGTCGAAAATGAGGACAAGGACCACAATCTTCTTATCCATAGTGAAAAGCTAGCCATTGTTTTTGGGCTTATGAACACATCTTGTCGGACACCTATCCGTATTAGTAAAAACCTTCGTGTTTGTGGCGACTGCCACAATGCTACCAATATCATTTCTAGGATTGTCACAAGGGAAATTATCGTTAGGGACGCACACCGATTCCATTATTTCAAAGATGGAGTTTGCTCTTGTGGAGATTATTGGTGATAATTATTCAAGAAAAAAAAAACAAGAAACATAACCTTACATAGACAGTATTTTATGGAAAACATTTCCCTCTCTTACATAGACACTCTTTTATGGAAAACACTTCCCTCTAATATCTGGATACAACAAGTTGGTTTTGTTAGCAATCCTATAAACTTTGACATCGATTGCTTTTGTAACGACTAACTTAGAACATGTTTCGGAACTTCTACCGATTCTTATATAAAAGCACAAATACTCACTTCATAATATTAGATGGGCACCTATGGAAGCCCTAAAGTCTGCAGGGTTGGCCAGTGAGACAAACAAATCGAGTCACAGAGTCGAATCCTCGAAAGTCGTATTCAATAGGTTTCGTTTGCAGATTATGATATGTAGTCGATTCCATTACTAAGAATTTTTTATAACTAATCCTTAGATTATTATATTAAAAAAAATTTAATATTTTAGTAATACCAATAACTAATAACCATTAATTGAAGAATATTAATTGATTAATAAACTAAGGTTATTTAATTAATAAATCTAGTTATGGTACCTAATCTTACAAATTTCTAGAAATCTAATAATAAATTTATTTTAACCATTAGTAACATTTCATTAATAACCTATTTTCTAGAAATAGATTAATTTTTTGATATTATGATAATACTAATAACTAATTTATTATAACCATTAATA
Organism: Pinus taeda; assembly: GCA_000404065.3. Lineage (NCBI taxonomy): Eukaryota > Viridiplantae > Streptophyta > Pinopsida > Pinales > Pinaceae > Pinus > Pinus taeda. The sequence goes on along the minus strand of APFE030008594.1, from coordinate 30,230 downwards.
GTAATTGATTAATAACCTAATGTTATTTAATTAATAAATCTAGTTATTGTCTTACTAATTTCGAGAAATCAAATAATAAAATTTTATTTTAACCATTAGGAACATTTTATCAATAACCCATTTTCTAGAAATAGATTATTATGGTAAAACTAATAACTAACTTATTATAACCATTAATATTAATTGACTAATAACCTAAGGTTATTTAATTAATAAATTACGTAAGATCAAGTTATTATACCTAATTTTACTAATTTCTAGATTATCACCATTATAAAAATATTAAATTTGTTAATATAAGTTGGACTGGGTCCTAGGGTCAAAAATAGTCGTTATCTAGCCGTTAGAGTCTCTGCTCAGTCTATTTAACTTTCTTGGCCAGATCTGTTTCTTCAACTTGTCCTGACGATGAACCACACTGGTTGGTTCAAAACGCGTCAACAAAGGTCTCTTTCATGTGATTTATGTCGAAGCTCTTCTTATAACTAATCGATTCCATCCTGTTGAAAATTCAATTGCAACTCTTAAAAACAGACATGGGAATAGGCACATTAATAAAAATAACATTAGTTAATGTTAAAATCCATGGTAGCAAACAATGGTTAAACCAAGAGTTAATTGGAACATTTAGATGGTATCGTGCAATAGCTTGAATCTAATGAATAATTATTGTCAAAGTATTGTTAGCCTAAAGAATGCAAGATGCTCAAGAAGATAAAGAATTTGACCTCAAAGTTTCTTCAAGAATTGCAAGAGTTCAAGTAGAATTTTGACGTAAGCGTGTTCAACTTGAATAGGTGGGACATGTCAGATAGTATGCTTAAAAAGGCAACAATTTCATATTCTGCATTCTAATGATTTTGAATTAACGCAATTCAAAAGGAAGCCAGAGTAAGCATTGGTGGCAATTTTGAGTTTTGGTGAAATAGGCACCCTTGAAATGTAGTGATAGAGATAGCCAAGGGTGTACTACAGCAAAAAATTTTCCCATTCAGATTTTTTTGCCTAATTGATGGTGGAAGGTGACTTGATAATTTAAAATCTTAATTTTTAAAAAACTCGAAAATGCAATATAAAAAATGAAAAGAAAAGAAAAACATATGGTTTACATATCTCGATAGCCAGCGACGGGGGAAAATTTGGGATTGGAACCGACCCAAACAAATTCTCCATCCAAGCGAAAGATGTTGATAGCCAGCGACGGGGGCAAATATGGGATTGGAACCGACCCGCACAAATTTTCCATCCAAGCATTTCTGAAATGGATTATTAACATTTTAAACATATAATTTAAATAAATGCTAAAAAGGAATTGTATGCGAGAAAATGTGAGAGGCTTACAGTGAGATTTCCAAGGACAGACAAGTCTGTGTGCGGCGTAGTTTCTTGTTCAGTCGGTGCAAAATTACCGGCGAGGTAGTGCAGAGGTTTGGCGGAATCCGCGTGGTGTGCCATGTGATGGCGCTAAGCGCGAAACCAGCGGTCATGCATGTAGCCTAGCCAGTAAACTCTGAGCTTTGTGCCATAAACTCGTTGTAGGGATGTGAAGTGGATAGGTAGAATGGCAAAGATAATAAATATAAATTGCACGACAAGTGTCAGTGTGAGAATGAAAAGGACGACGAAGGTCCCTTTCAAAGGAAGGCCCGTCAGCCTAAATATTGAAAAACTCAAATGAAATTATATTGATATAGGAAAGTAGTAAATAAAATTCAGAAAAAACATTAATATTAATTAGAAAATGGAAATTATTAATATAACGGCCAAATAATTAAAAAAATATAATTAAATATAATAATAAAAGAGGAGTTAGAATTAGTTAATAATAAACAATATAAAAGCATATATAATATTATTATTAAAATAAAAACTAAATTAAAGAAAGAAGGAAAAATAAATTATAACTAATAAATATAATAGAAATCAAATAAAAATAATAAATTCATTTTTTAAATAATATAATCATAAATTAAAATATGAATAATAGTAAATTTTAATTTAAAAAATACTTAAATATAATTTTATTTTTAAAGAGAGTAGGTCTTAACCTTAAATTGAGCACCCACGAAATTACGCCTCTTTCACTGTGGAGTGGAGAATGTGTTTCATCTAATAATAGTTTTAAAAAATATTAAAGAAAAAATCTCAAATTTATGAAAAATTCATTTTCAAAATAATATTTCTTTCTTAAATTAACAATATATTATAAATTTTAAAGTATAAAAATTACTTAAAAAATTTATTTTATAAAATAATGATTAACAAATTAAAATATTAACAATCAAATTTACAAATAATTTTAATATTTACACCATTAATTTTAAATATTTTTTAATCATAACAATAATCTCTGTTTGGGTAAAAATTTCCAATAATTAAAAATAAAAAATAAAAATCTAATTGACTTACAGTGAGTGCCGAGATTGTGAAAATCATCATTGATGAGCGAAAACATTTACATTAAAATAAAGCAAGGATCAACGTTCGGCGTGGCCATAGGTCTTAAGAAACACATATCCCTTGGTTTTCACACATACGAGTTGACGAGTTGTAAAAATTATAAGAAGTAATATTATAATTTATATAAAGTTTTTAACGAGGACACTCCACGCTCAACGCATAATTCGAATCTTTACATAAAATAACAATGCGTTTGTATGCTCAACCATGACGTAGGGGTTAAATTTGACGGTTGCCCCTCCCTATTAGTGATTTTTTTGACGTTTTTATTTTTAAATCGCTAATCACGTGATTTTTAACATTTGTTTTTACTAGTTTTATATAAGTTTTTTAAAGAATATTTATCACAAGACAGAGCCTTAATAAATTTAGAGAATTAAGATGGATTTAGACTAGTTATAAATAAATAAATCTTAAATTTTACAAAATATATCTAAACTTAAACTATTGAATTATTTAAACAACCTAATTTTAATCAAATTAATGAACCTCGTGATCTTTAAAGGTAGTAAGAAGAAACACTCTTATTCAGGAAATTAGAGAGCAACTAAGCAATGTGAAGGCTTGGGAATTAGATTCATGAACTGCCATGAACAACATTTACATGGAAATTCAAGAGTTAACCACAACTTGGGATAGGCTAGCTTGCATCGAGAATAGTAAATTTTCTCTTTCTAGGCAAAAGTGTTTTGCCGATATATAATTGTAATGGGTGAGTGAGTTAAACAATATAATTGTAGTATTTTTAATTGGAGGTCATCATTTTGTATAGTCAGTGTTGCCCTCGACAGTTTTTAATTTCTTAGAATGTGGGAATAATATTTTAGAATCTTGCAAATCATTGTATGGTTTCAGCAATAGTGGCTTTGATTGAAATCCAATAACCATTATTTTGAAGAAAAAATAATGGAAGCTTGGTTGTCAATGGAAGCTTGGTTGTCAAGTGGTGAAATCAAAGCACTTCCAATAATTCTCAGGCCTCGTTTCAAAGCCATGTTAATGAGAACAATAGAGCTAAACACAATCAGAAATTGGGAGAAAACCCTGTTGAAGCACCTTCAAAGGAGTTAGCTGCCACATTCAAGACCAGGGGAAAATCCTAGTGGCCTTGATGGCCCACAAATGTGGTCCATCTCAAAGGACAAGGCTAAGTGGATTTGATTGAAATCCAATAACCATTATTTTAAAGAAAAAACAATGGAAGCTTGGTTGTGAATGGAGCAGTTGTCAAGTGGTGAAATGAAAGCACTTCCAATAATGCTCAGGCCTCGTTTCAATGACACATTAATGGGAAAAATAGAGCTAAACACAATCAGAAATCAGGAGAAAATCCTATTGAAGCACCTTCAAAGGAGTTAGCTGCCACATCCAAGACGAGGTGAAAATCCTAGTGGCCTTGATGGCCCACAGATGTGGTCTATCTCAAAGGACAAGGCTAAGTTGGTGAATTTGACAAAATAAAATGGAAGATAAAGCCACTTCAATAATAAGGGACTATTTACTAACCAATAAAAGACAATAGAGGTGAGTAAGGGTATCTTTCTCATATTTGGTTAGTCTATGCTCATTATTCGTTTCAAAACTGTAACACAAATGTGCATATGCATATATTTCAGGGATTCCTATTAAAAATAAGGCATCTGTACAAAATGGTTAAGAGCATTTTCAAGGACTCGAAGGCTTTGGCATAAATTTAACGGAAGCATCAAAGTAAAGCTTGTGCATGAATTTAACAAAGAGTGAAGCTTATGCATGAATTTAACAGAATTATCAAACTGAATATTCAACTAAGAAATGTACAAGGAAAAATATAGTTCAAATTGGGGGAAGACCACAATTCCAGTGCACCTTTGAAAAAACAGATTCCAGGGGTGCAATTGCCTCATGTATATATCATTTTGCTTAACCATGGCCTTGAAATACCTTGTAAATGTTGATTTTAACTTTGAAGAAGCATCATAAACAATGAACATGGATATGTTCAGCAACAAGTGCACCTAATTCGAGACTTTTGTCTCGATATGGGTTATCAATTTAACTCCGCGACCACTTGAACAACATAAGTTAGTGTGCAATTAGATGTTGAGACCCCAAATAGAATCACTGAAAGACAAGGAAGGGTGCTGAAATCCAAAGGGTCTCTTTGTTCCTATTATTTCGCCAAAAGTTGCAGAAGAGAGTATTATATAGATAAATCTTTACTGAAGCAAAAACTAGTTTATACTATAAACTAGAGAATAAAGGAATGGATGAACCAACCTATGTAGACTCGTGATTAAGGGGAATAAAGGAGATGGTTGCAGACCATCAGGCCTGAGTAGTTGTGTGGACTTTCCACTTGTCGTTTTTTTTCTTTTACAGACTCTGGAATATCATGTATTCCTTTTAAGAAACTATGAAAGCTCAAGCACCAACATTGTGATGGGCATTGGGCATTAACTGCGTAATCTTTCCCAAATGTGAGATTATGATAAAATTGGTATGAAATTCGTAGGAGATCGATGTGAGATCAACAACTTACGAGGAAAAAAGGTTGAGTTATATAATATACTCATAATTTTTATAAATACTGAACTCCATAATCAATGCATTACCATCGAATGCCAAATTGCCAACGTTGTCTCACTTAATGCGTTAAATATTTAACGGGTGAACTTCGTCCTTTTAACTATGTGCCTTAACGATTTTGAAATCTAAATCTAGAGCCGAGACAAGATGGAAATGGACTCTGTAATCTAAATCTAGAGCCGAGACAAGATTTTGAAATCTAAATCTAGAGCCGAGACAAGATGGAAATGGACTCTGTAATCTAAATCTAGAGCCGAGACAAGATGGATATGGACTCTGTAGTCCCCTCGTGATAATTATCATAAATTCATATAATTGTTCCGATCACAAGAAGTCCAACTCAGATAAATTATTAGGTGGGTACTTATTACTATTAACCTCCATAAAATTTAAACACATGAATTATATATATATTATATATATAATATATATATATTATTATATATAAAAGTATTAAAACTTATTTTTTTATTATATACCCATCATTATGACCGTTTTAGAAATTAGTGGCAAGTTAATAATAACGTGTATATTTTGAAATAACCAGTGTGTGACAGCTAAAAAAGGTGAAAACCTGAATAGGACGTCAAATTTAACCCCTGATTCACACTGTGTATTTATGGCCAAATAGCTTGAATTGAATTCCATGCCTTGACTTCCTAATTAGATGGTGTGAGAGCAATGATACATGTAAGAGGTAACACTTATACACAGTTTTATGATGGAATTTGATGTCTCAGAAGATGTATTTTGGATTTCACAACGTATTTGATAATTGTTGAAAAATTTTCACTGTCAGATTTGATGTGTGTTATAATTGCTAAACTGTCAAAATGATTTCCAATTTGAAAGTAAAACCATCAAAATCTATAATACCTTAACCACTAGTAAAAATAGCCTACAATAGAATATTCTGATACCTCATTCCAATATATGATTGGTACAAATTATAGTACATTATATTAACTTTATGTCAATAGATTGGTGAGAATATCAAATGTTGTGACATTTTAACAATGAATTTATGCTCCTATTTATTAGGATACCAAACCCCTATGAATTGAAAATTGTTGGTATAAATCTGTAATTAGGATTATTTTTCACTTTTTGTTATCGGATTCTCATTTCAAACTTTTGGGGTTCAAGAGCTTGTTTACTTATCATTAACCAATATTGGGTTGGTATACGTCTGTAATTAGGATTATTTTTCCTTTTTTGTTATCGGATTCTCATTCCAAACATTTGGGGTTCAAGAGCTTGTTTAGCTATCATTAACAAATATTGGGTTTCAATTCGATTTGGAATGTGCACGGAAGTAGTAAGTTGACAGTTTCATCTCTCTATGCATCCTTGCCTCCTTGGGCAGGAATGGGTTTCTAAAGACAGCGTATGAGCTCTCTGTGCTTTGCGATGTTAAAGTGGGACTTATAATTTTCTCCCCATTATAGGGAAGTTAAACGAATTCAACAATCCCAGTGTGCTGGATGAAGATTTTCCCTAACTATTAAATTTCTCCGCTACATAATTCTTTGGAATGTTTGACTTCCCTTTCATTCGCTAAACTATTAATGTGCATTTCTCTAGACTGAATGTTTAATTTCTCTATTTATTATTTCTCAATGATTCATTGTTCTTTCATGCGGATATAACATGAATACGTAGTGAGATACATGTTTGATTACCGTTAGATAGATTTTTTACTATTGTTTCATAGTTCCCCATAAATGATTCATTGTTCTTTCACATTGGATTGCAAATAAAATTTTGGGCATAATTGTCTAGTGTTGACTGGTTAAAGGTAAAAGACATTAGCTTTTATTCTGGGATTTAGGTTGGGATTTACGTTTATGATATTTCAAAACTGAAATGTAGTCATTGGGCCACGTTGAGGGTTTTCCTTACAATAACACTCATAGACTTACACTGCTGTTTCAAAGCAATAGAAATTGATAACTCCTTTGTATCCATTTATTTAATTTCTCAATTAGCAATGTGTGTATTTAATTTCTCGATTAGCAATGTGTGCAGGGAAAATATTTATTACGCTCAACATTTGTGAAAACGATGTATTTCTCTTAACTAAGCAGAGGTTGTAGTTTTTTTTGTTGGTAGAGGTTGCAGTTTTTAGTTGGCATTCTGCACTCTATAAAACAGTTTGGAAAGTGGTTGTCTAATTAGAGAAGTTGACATTCCCAAATTTAGAACTTAAAATGGACATAAAAAATGCAAAAACATAATGAAAATTTTGTTTGACAGGTGAAGATTTTGTTTAACAGGTGAAAGGGAGGGGATTTGAAATTCCAAGCCTGTTTCTGAATATAAAAGTTTTCTGACGAAAAAAATTCCAGTAATGAATGTCAACGTACGCCTATATAAACGAACAGAGACCGAGAAGTGGGCCCAAACAACCACGTAAGTAGGAGGCAAGAATCTGCCACCGGGATGAGGGATGCCCTCGTATTTTGAGGTTAGCCCAGAGTGGGCAGCCCGCGGAAAGCACACGAAGAATTTAGTTCCTCACGACTCCGCTGATTGCAAACACGATATTTCATTTCTAAGTACTATTGGCCTTTCCATTCCGTCAGTTCTGTCCACACCCTCCAGTTTTTGTAATAACATCGGAATATACCGATGCGTTGTTGAATTACGATTTTCATCCCAACTGTCATAGAGTTTCTGGGTTGCCAAATATGGAGATACCTCCCTCGGAGGAACAAAACCACGGCCATGCTCAACTTAACGAAGATAGCGGACAAACATCCCGGAAATTTAAGGGAATCCGACTGCGAGAATGGGGGAAATGGATATCAGAAATTCGGATACCAAGATCCAGGGACAGGATCTATCTTGGCTCCTACAATACCGCTGAGCAGGCCGCCCGAGCCTTCGACACTTCAATGTATTGCCTGAGAGGGCCCGACTATAAACTGAACTTTCCAGATTCTGTTCCTGCCATTCCGTCCGCGTTTTCTCTTTCCCCTCAGCAAATCCAGGTAGCCGGTTCCAAGTATGCCTGAAACGAAATCCCTGGGACTTCGCCTTCTCTACACAATAATAGTAAAGAGGAGCGCTCACGTCCCTCCCAGGCATCTTCGGGATCTGACATGGAATTGTTGAATGATGCCCAACATATATCAAAAGACTTGGCGTTTTGGAAATCTCTGTTTGCGGAACCAGATGGTCTAGTATTTGAAATTGGAAAAAATCCCATCCATTGACGAAGAATTGGCGTTGGAGCTGTTGGAAATTAATTCCAACTGCAGATCTGATCTTCAGCAATTAATTTCAGATTATCCGGAAGCCGCAAAAGTCCACTGATATTTTTCATAATTAAAATCCCCTGCAGATAACAGACTTACTTTTCATCACCGCCTCTTCTGCAATAAATACGCAGATAAAGATCAGCAGATATTTTTACTTAGTTTATTGTTTAACTCAGATCTTTATTTTTCCTATAAATGTAACGCACCGCAGTTCTGTTTATGCATGAGAAGAAGTGCAAGAGAGGCAGCATAAGCAGAAAAGAACAGCAGTTCTGTTTTCTGTGATTTAGAATAGCAGTTCTGTTTTTTGTACTTTGAGTGAAGGTTAGAAGACTGAATAGAGTCTCTTCTGTAAATGCATAGCAGTGATGAACCTGCGATTTTCTGAGTTAGAGAAAATCGATTTCTGGAACTGAAGTGTTCCTCTTGTAACAGCTAAGTTTTCTGTATCAGTATTGTTTACAGTTTATAAATACAAGTTTACTGTTTTGCTGATTTTCAGTTGCTGTTACACCAAGTGTCAAAAAAACTTTGATTTTACTCTGTAAGTCTATTAGTAATTTGAAGCCCCTTGCTTTAGTTGTTGTTACACAAAGTGTCACTTTTCTTAAAGTGTCTTAGCGTCAAAAACAGTTTTCTGTTTTTCTGAGTTATTAAAAACAGAGTATTTTTCCCGTTGCTGCAATACCACGATCAGCGTTGCTGCAACACCGAATCCTGTTGCTGCAACACCAAGTCCAGAAAACAAAATTTTCAGTTTTCTGTGTAAAAACAGAGCAGTTTTGTGTTGTCTGTTTGTTGAGGAATTTAGCAGCAAATTCCACCATTATATCAGAGCGTTGTTCTATGATCTTTTGTGTTTGAAATCACCATAAAATTCCAACATGGTATCAGAGCTAGTCTAGGCACTCAGTGAGTCAAAAACAGAGTTTGTTTTTCACTGTAGGAGCTGTAAGAAGTTTATTGAGCAGACTTTTCCAGCAAAGAAATTTTTTTGCTTGTTTTTAATTTTACTTTCAGTATCTCTTCTTTACCTATACAGAGTTAAGATGGCAGATGCTGGAACATGTTTGACAAATTCCCAACTGCCACAGTTCAATGGGAAAAATCACAGTGATTGGTCCATAAAAATGAAAGCATTGTTTGCTTCTCAAGGAATATGGGAGCTGGTTGAAACTGGCTATGCTGAGCCTGCAGATGCAACAGCACTAGCTGCTTTAACAGTAGCAGAAAGAGACCAGTTGAAGAGTGACAAGAAGAAGGATGCCAAAGCCCTCCTTTTTCTCTTCCAATCAGTACATGAAAGTGTCTTTCCACAGATTGCAGCAGCAACAAAATCTAAGGAGGCATGGGATATTCTCAAAACTGCCTATCAAGGCATGGAGAAGGTGAAGACTGCAAAGTTGCAGATGTTGAGGCGAGACTTTGAAACACTCAGCATGAAGGAATCTAACATAATAGATTCATTCTTCACTTAGGTTATTGGGCTGATAACCCAGATTAGATCTCATGGTGAAATCCTTGAAGAAAGAAGGATCGTAGAGAAGATCTTGAGAAGTTTACCCTCAAGATTTGAAGCTGTTGTGGTAGCAATAGAAGAAACTAAAGATCTCTCACAGTTCACGGTAGATGAACTCAGTGCTTCTCTTATGTCTCATGAACACAGACTGAGTAGAGGAACAAATTCCTCTTTTGAGCAAGCATTCAAGACTCAGATGTCTTTCAGCCAAAGAAAAGGCCGAGGTAGAGCAAATAACAGAGGTCGTGGAAGAAGCCAAAACAGAGGCAGATATTATCCTGCAAGCACAAGCAGAAGGAGCTGCAATCAGAACCAAGATGAAGGTTCAAGCAAACAGCAAGCTCGTGGACAAAGGTATGACAAATCCCAAGTCCAATGTCATTATTGTAAGAAATATGAGCACTATGCCAATGAATGTAGGAAGAAACAAAATGACATGAATAGTAGGCAGAATGTTAATTTTGCAAATGAAGAAAATAAGAACTCAAAGAATGTGCTGTTAACATGTAACGTAGCACAAGACAAACAAGAAGATGTTTGGTTCTTAGACTTAGGTTGTAGTAATCACATGACTGGAAATATTGCAATGTTTGCCAATCTGGATGAAGATGTGAAATCTGAGGTAACAACAGGGACTGATAGCAAGATAGCTGTCAAGGGTAAAGGCAGCGTTAGTATCCGAGCAAGAAATGGAGAACAAATGACTGTGCCAGAGGTATACTATGTACCTGGGCTGAAATGTAATCTTTTGAGCATTGGGCAGCTCATTGACAAAGGTTACAACGTGTTCTTCAAAGATGACATGTGTACAATCACAGATATACCTCCAAGCAAGAAGATCATTGCACAGGTGCAGATGACCAGCAATAGAATGTTTCCTCTCAAACTCAGGACAGATTTGAAGGAAGGAAGAACTATTGCAACTGTAACACAAGAAGTCTTTCAGGAGCAAGTAAAAGATGAGAATTGGTTGTGGCACTTGAGATTTGGACATCTCAATTTCGGAGGCCTGAATTTGTTGCACAGAAATAGAATGGTAAAAGGATTGCCGTTGATTGAAAAGCCGGACAGCCTTTGTGAAGGCTGCATCTTGGGCAAGCAGCACAAAGAAAGCTTTCCAGCAGGAAAGAGCATAAGGGAAAAAGCACCTTTGGAGATTGTCCACTCTGATGTGTGTGGACCGATGCAAGTACCATCACTTGGTGGAAACAGGTATGTTTTAACTTTTATTGATGATTACACCAGAAAGACATGGGTGTATATGCTGAAACAGAAGAGTGAAGTGTTTGAGAAATTCCGCCACTTCAAAACTCTTGTTGAGAAACAGTGTGGGCATTACATCAAAGTGCTCAGAACAGACAGAGGAGGAGAATACATCTCCCAAGACTTTCTGCGTTTTTGTAGAGAGAACGGCATACGAAAACAGTTCACAGCAAGGTATACACCTCAGCAAAACGGTGTTGCTGAAAGAAAGAATAGGACCATTCTTGACATGGTCAGAAGTATGTTGAAGGCAAAGCACTTGCCTCATGAGTATTGGGCAGAAGCTGTCACTTGCGCAGTTTACATCTTGAATAGATGCCCAACTAAAGCTGTCATGAACAGAATACCAGAAGAAGCATGGAGTGGTCAAAAGCAAACTGTCACTCACATGAGAGTATTCGGTTGTGTGGCCTATGCACATGTACCGGATCAGCTAAGGAGAAAGCTTGATAGTAAGGGGGAGAAGTGTGTGTTTGTTGGCTATTGTGATGAGTCAAAAGCATACAAACTCTATAATCCATCCACAAAGAAATTGATTGTAAGCAGGGATGTGCAGTTCATTGAAGATGAAGCTTGGGATGGAAGCTTAGACAAGACAGTGAATGTGAAGACAATTGTGTCTCATGAAGAAGAACAGGAAGGGACAACAGCAAATATTCCTTCCTTGGTGGTTCCTCCTCCACCACAGCAAATTCAGCAAACCACACCACAAGCTGGAATTCGAACAGCCTTAAGAAGTCAAGACAGTGCTTCTTCAAGCACACCACAGGGATCTGAAATACCCTCAAGTTCGGATGGAACTTCCAGCACACCAAGAAGACCAAGATTCAGAAATCTGAATGAGATTTATGAACAAGGAGAGGTAAGTACCAATACCAGTTTGAATTCATTATTCGCTTTATATTGTCATGTTGATGACCCAGTTCATTTTGAAGATGCTGTAAATGAAGATAAATGGATTGAAGCAATGAATGAAGAAATTTGTGCAATTGAAAAGAGTAAGACATGGGAGTTAGTGGACCTCCCTGAAGGCAAAAATGCCATTGGAGTTAAGTGGGTCTATAAGACCAAAAGCAATGTTGAAGGCAAGATTGACAAGCACAAAGCAAGACTTGTTGTGAAAGGCTACAAGCAACAACAAGGCAGAGACTATGATGAAACCTTTGCACCAGTAGCAAGGATGGAAACAATCAGAACAATGTTCTCTATTACAGCACAACACAAATGGAAGATTTATCAGATGGATGTTAAATCTGCATTCCTGAATGGAGTGTTGAAAGAAGAGGTTTATGTTGAACAACCTCCAGGTTATGAAGTTGATGGCCAAGAGCATAAAGTTTGCAAATTAAAGAAGGCTCTTTATGGGCTGAAGCAAGCTCTAAGAGCATGGTACAACAGAATAGATGCTTATCTGATTGAGAATGGGTTTGATAAGTGTGATGGTGAACCCACACTCTACATAAAGGAGAATGATAGTAAGATTATTATTGTTGTTTTATATGTAGATGATTTGATCTTTACTAGCAATGATGCTTCACTCATTGCTGATTTTAAAGCAGTCATGAAAAATGAATTTGAAATGACTGACTTTGGCTTCTTAAGATAGTTTCTTGGAATTGAAGTAGACCAAAGTGAAAATGGTGTTTTCATTTCTCAAGATAAATATGTAGAAGCTGTGTTGAAGAGATTTAACATGCAGAACAGCAAGGCAACTGTGACTCCAATAGTAATGGGGCTGAAATTGACCAAAGAAGACAGCAGCAAGGATTTTGATCCAAAACTATACAAGAGCATAGTTGGCAGCCTTATGTACTTGACTGCAACTAGGCCAGACATTATGCACGCTGTGAGTTTAATCTCCAGATTTATGGAAAGACCGAAAGAGACACATTGGCAGGAAACCAAGAGGATTCTAAGGTATGTGAATGGAATGAAGGGGTTTGGTATTTTATACTCCTCTTCTGAAAGTTTCATGTTGGCAGGTTACACGGACAGTGATTGGGCTAGAAGTGTTGATGATATGAAAAACACATCAGGATATGTGTTTCATATGGGATCGGGAGCCATCTCATGGGCTTCCAAGAAGCAACAAGTTGTGGCTTTGTCAACACCAGAGGCAGAGTATGTGACAGCAACAGCAGCAGCATGCCAAGCAGTGTGGCTAAGAAGAGTTCTTAGAGATTTGTGTCATGAACAGGAAAATGGCACAACCATTTACTGTGACAATAGCTCAGCAATAACATTGTCTAAAAACTCTGTTTTTCATAAAAAAACAAAACACATAGATACCAAATTTCACTTCATACGTGAATTGGTTAACAATGGTGAAATTGTTTTGCAGCACTGCAGAACAGAGGATCAGCTTGCTAATATCTTGACAAAACCATTGCCAAAGAAAGGTTTTGATCATTTCAGGAAATTCCTGGGTATGCAGCAGTTGAAATTAAGGGGGAGTGTTGGAATTTAATTCCAACTGCATCACATAAATGCTGAACAAAGATTTGATCTACAACAGTTATTTCAGATTGTTCGGTGCCCCAAAGTCTTCTGATATTTTTGAGCATTAAATTCCGAAATTAATTCCCCTGCAACCGACTTATTTCCACCGAGAAAGACATCACCACCTCTTCTGCAATAAATACAAAGATAAATATCAACAGATATTTTTCTTACTTTATAGTTTAACTTCAGATATTTATTTTTCCTATAAATGTAACGCACAGTGGTTTTGTTTTTAAGTGCAAGAAGGTGTAAGTAGAAAAGAACAGCAGTTCTGTTTTCTGTGTGAGTGCAAGGTATTTCTGAACAACAGTTCTATTTTTGTACTCTGAGAGAAAAGAGTGAAGGTTAGAAGAACAAGAGTAAGTCTCTTCTATAAATGCACAACAGTGCTGAACCTACGATTTTCTGAGATAGAAAATTGATTTCTGGAACTGAAGCGTTCCTCTTGTAACAACGAAATTTACTGTATCAGTTTTGTTTACTGTTCATGAATACAAGTTTACTGTATTGCTGATTTTCTGTTGCTGTTACACCAAGTGTCAAAAACACTTTCATTTTACTCTGTGAGTCTATTAGTGATTTGACGCCCCTTGTTTTAGTTGTTGTTACACCAAGCGTCAATTGTCTCACTGTAAATTTATAAGTGATTTTGACGCCCAACTTCTTAAAGTGACTTAGCGTCAAAATCGTGTTGCTGCAACACCAAGTCCTGTTGCCGCAACACAGTTTCCAGTAAACAGTTTTCTGTTTTTCTGTGTTAACAAAAACAGAGTATTATTTCCTGTTGCTGCAACACCACGATCAGTGTTGCTGCAACACCGAATCCTGTTGCTGCAACACCATTTCCAGAAAACGAAATTTTCAGTTTTCTGTGAAAAAAACAGAGAATTTTTGTGTTTTCTCTTTGTTAAGGAATTTAGCAGAAAATTCCACCATTGTATGAGCGTGTTGTTCTCTAGTCTTTTGTGTTTGAAATCACCATAAAATTCCAACAACTTGTACCAGGTGAGGCCTGTAGGGTTCTCCGTCCGGGTTGATGGAAGAATTATTCGTATATGCTGGATCGATTTGTGTGCGAATCCAATCGTATCCTGCACAACATTTGAATTCTCAGCGTTATACTAAACATTTAAGGAATAAGGCGAGTAACAGTAAAGTGTGTTATGGTAGTTTAGGTATTTGAATTTTCAGTGTTACAATAAATATTTAATAAGGGCAGCAACATTAAAGTATCAATAATGCCAGGAATAGTAAAGTGTGTTAGGGTAGTTTAGGTACTTTTGACTAGGTCAAATTATGAGTTATTTCAAGTTTTATGTTTACGAGAACTTATGGTTTTATGATGCGCAATATAATTTATTTAAAAATGGAAAGGTTAAGGTAAATTTGGCTTTCAGTCTTTTTCTTTTTAAATGGACATCTTTATGTCCATTGCAGTTTAAATGGACATCCTTGCAGAAGGTCAGGAGAGAGGTCAAACAGGTCAATTGTTTGAGCTCTTAGTTTCCGTGAATATTCTCAATCTAATCTACAATCCACAGAAGTTTAGCTTTTTTAAATAGACTATATTTTAATTTTGGTAAAAATATGATTCGAATCAGCCTTACATGAAAACTACCAATAACCTGACCTAGCGCTAAATTTACCTCAACCACCTTACAAAATGTAAACAATCCTCACCAAACATGTTTTGCAGTTTAGCTTTTTTAAATAGACTATATTTTAATTTTGGTAAAAATATGATTCGAATCAGCCTTACATGAAAACTACCAATAACCTGACCTAGCGCTAAATTTACCTCAACCACCTTACAAAATGTAAACAATCCTCACCAAACATGTTTTGCAGAGAAAACCATTGGTAAGAACATACATAAGCCCGCACAACAATCTGCAAGCTGCGCTTGTCGTGATCAATTTCTTTGTATGTATTGGCAGTGTGCAACAATCAGAATTGCTTTTGTATTTGGATGGAAAGTCTCTAGTCTTGTTCTCGAGTTATTTCGTTGAAAAGGCGAGCCAATGAATATGTAAGTGTAATTATTTCAATCGCAGGTGTCTTCAACCGTTACGGCCTTGGCTCTTCAAGCTTCCGGAGGTCACCACCACCTTACCTCATCAAACATTTAACAGTCATCACTGCCTCACCACCTCACAGACTACAAAAACGATAGGGAAACACCACCTCCAAAACTAATATTCCAATTGCTGTAACCGACATGAATCTTTGTATAAATATAGAAGCTGAGTCGACGAAGATCAATCCAATCTCGGTTTTTGGTTGTGTATTTAAGCAGCTGTAGCTGTCGTTCTCTATATTTTTCCTGATCTTCTCTATATTTCTATTTTTTTCATTTGGTATCAGAGCCAAATGAACTCAGAAACCATAATATTTTTGAGTATATGTGAACTTGTGTTGTGGGAATGTCGCGTGGAGTTGTTGTAGTGGGAGAGATAAATATTTGTGTCTCTATTGCTTGATTCTCTTGGGAAGTAAACTGTGCATTGTGTAACTGTGTAACTTCTGTGAGGCTATCGTTGAAGTCCACTAGCTGTTGTAGGGGGATTGTTTGAAGTTCACAAGTTAGGATTTGTTTTGTTTTGGTGTATGAGGGAAAGGGCACTAGTCCCTCCACCATTGTCGTATGTGGATCGGACTATAATCAATCTTACTAGCCATGTTGTGTGAGCATAAGTCGCAGCAGATAGTTGCCAAGGGTTTTCGCAGCCACAACTGCTGTGAAAGGTCCACATTATTCACTTGTGATAGTCGATAGTCCACCATCCCCGCATCAGAATTCAAAGCCAACGTGCAGAGAAGAGAGTCGTGAAGTTAGAGTTGTTTAGTGCTGCAAATTGCTGCAGTGAAACCGTATTGGAATGTGAAAGCCGTGAAGGAGGAGCTCTTTAAAGCTGCAAATTGTTGAGTACGTACTTTAGTATTGTATGCTATTGGCATGTTTTAACGTTTCCATTTAAAGAGAGTTGTGTAATTTGGCCTTTAAAAAATATCGCTGCAATTATTTCTTTTATTATTTTTGGGTGGAAGATACGGAGTGGGGTGTACGTAGAAGAAAAGCAGAATTTCTCTATTTCCATTCACACTATTTTATTCATAAAAATGTTGAAAAGTATTTGGCTCAGTATTGAAGACAAATTTTTTATATAGTTTACTTTGAAGGAAGATCTTTTTGATTATTTGGAGAAATTAAAGTACTTCGTAAATTGAATTAAAATGGCTTCAAATACTAATACTACCCAGTCAATTCTTTTTTTAATGGAGAAAAGTTATGATTTTTGGTTTATTCTAATCAGAATATTGTTGCATTTTCATGATCTTTGGAGATTTGTTACTGATGGGTACTTTGAGCTTGCTAATGAGGCAAGAGAGATGGATCTTACAAATGATGAACTCACGTTGTTGTTGAGAGAAAGCATAAAGAAGGACAATAAAGCTCTTGGCCTTATTCAACAAGGCTTAGATTACATGATACTTTCAAAAGTATCAAATGTAGAATCTTTGAAGAAGGCGTGGGACATTCTTGAATCCTGTTATTAGGGTGTAGCAAAAGTAAAGAATGTCAAGTTGCAGAATTTGAGAAGATATTTCGAGAATCTAAAAATGAAAGACAATGAAACCTTGGATGCTTTTATGACTCAAGTCATGAGTGTTGTTAATCAATTGCAACAATATGGAGAACACCTCTCAAGCAAGAGGTTGATTGAGAAACTTCTTCGAAGTTTGCCAAATAAATTTGAAGTTATTGTTGTATCCATAGAAGAGTTCAAGGACACAAGTCAAATGCAAATTGAAGAGTTCATTGGTTCTTTGATTGCACATGAATCCAAGATGTCAAGATATGATCATAGCATGTTGGATAATCCCTTCAAAACTCAGCGTGGATTTCATAGAGGAAGAGGCATAGGAAGATTGAGTAATAGAGGATGAGGCGACATAGTAGTTGATCAAAGACACCCATGAGATAATTATGAATATGAAGAGAAATCTCAACAACGCCCTTATAATCTAAGGGTGAGTTACAATAGAAGGTAACATCAAGGAAATCAAAGTTATGATATGTCTAAAGTTCAATGTTATTAGAGTAAAAGATATGGCCATTTTCCTACTAAGTATTTGAAGAGGCACACAAATATCGGTAAGAAATTTGCACACATCTCAGAAGAATTTGAAAACCGTCAGAAGCCAATATTTATGACTTGTAATGTGACTCAAGAATGTTCAAATGATATTTGGTTTTAGATAGTGGTTGCAACAATCACATGAATGGAAACAAAGATTTGTTTTCCAATCTACACACCAGTATTGAGTCTTAAGTCAAGTTGGGTAATGATATTAAGGTATGTGTTAAACGCAAAGAAATGGTTGTTGTTTATACTAGAGATGCTCACAGAAGAACAATTTATGATATCTATTATGTACCTAGCTTGAATTGCAACCTGTCAAGCATTGGACAATTGATAGAGAAAATGTATAGAGTGTTCTTCAATAATAATGTGTGTACTATCATTGAAAAATACCCAAGTAAGCAACTGATAGCAAGAGTAGACATGACAAAGAATACAAGGTTTCCTCTTATACTGAGAAATGAATTGTCTCCCTCCTTGAATGCTTACAAAACTAAGAATTTTGATGAATTGTGGTTATGGCATTTAAGATATGGTCATTTATATTTTGGTGGTCTATATTTGCTATAGAAGAAACAAATGGTGAAAGGGTTACCCAACATTCAACAATCGACGAGCTCATAAGAAAGTTGTATACTTGCAAAACATCATAGACAAAAATTTGTATCTGGAATTTCGTACAAGCGAGAGACCCATTGGAGATTGTTCACACATATTTATGTGGACCAATGCAAACACCTTATTTGGCTGGTAATGTTTAATTTTTTACTTTTATTGATGACTATAGTCGAAAAACATGGATTTATCTTCTGAAACAGAAATCTGAAGCATTTTCTGTATTTAAAAGATTTAAAGCTATGGTTGGAAAGGAAAGTGGAAATCATATTAAAATTTTGAGATCAGATAGAGGTGGTGAATATATGCTAACAAATTTCATTGAGTTTTGTTAATCAAATGGAATCAAGAGGTAGTTTACTGCATGTTATACTCCACAACAAAATGGAATAGTTGAAAGGAAGAATCAAACTATTATGAATATGGCTCGAAGTATGTTGAAGAAAAATAACCTACCAAATGAATATTGGGGAGAAGTAGTATCTTGTGCTATTTATATTCTTAACATAAGTCCAAATAAGAGTGTGAATGATCGAGTTTCCCAAGAAGCATGGAATGGTAAGAGTTGTCATATATCTCATTTAAGAATTTTTGGTTTCGTTGCTTATGCACATGTTCCTAAAGGATTGAGAACGAAATTAGATGATAGAAATGAGAAATATATCTTTATTGGATATAGTGAGGAATCTAAACCATATAGACTTTCTAATCCCAGCAGTAAGAAATGTATTATCAGTAGAGATGTTGAGTTCAAGGAAGAAAAACTTTGGGATGGAAGCATAGATAAATCTGCGAGACAACTGCATTATCTCATGGAGATGATAATGAAGATGAACAAGAAACATAAGGTGGACAACCAATTCCATATACACTTGTTGCAGTCACCTCAACAAGCCAATCACCAAGAGTCAATCCATTACAACTCAGAACACTAAGAAATCATGAACATGGGGAATCATCAGGTTATGGTGGACAACAAACAATAGGATCCAAGGTAAGTAATGATTCTAATACTACAATGGCTACATTGAAGAATAGAATTAAAGTTCATAAGACTAGAAATTTAAAGGAATCGTATGAACAAAATGATGAAATAGATCAAGTTTCAAATTTTGCATTACTTGCATATGATCTAGTAAATTTTGATGAAGTTGTGACACAAAATTTTTTGATAAAAGCCATGGATGAAGAAATTAATGCTATAGAAAGAAACAATACTAGGGAACTTATAAATTTGCCTAAAGGAAAAAATATTATAGGTGCTAAATGGATTTACAAAACTAGAGTGATTTTTGAAGGTGAGATTGAAAAGCACAAAGCAAGACTTGTAACTCAGGGTTCAGTAAACAACCCAATATTGATTATAACGAAAATTTTGCACCTATAGCTAGACTTGATACAATAAGAATGGTATTAGCTAATGCTGCACAAAATAAATGGAAAATATATCAGATGGATGTTAAGTCAGCATTATTAAATGGTTTTTTGGAAGAAGTTTATGTGAAACAATCTCGTGGATATGAAATTGATAGTCAAGAAGATACAATTTACAAATTAAAGAAAACATTATATGGATTGAAACAATCACCCTGAGTATGGTATAGTAGAATCTATGAATACTTGAATAACAATGTATTCATCTAGAGTCCAAGTGAGCTAACTTTGTATATGAAACTAAACCAGGAAGGTAAAATAGCCAACTTTGCATACAAAAGTAAAGGATGAAGGTAAAATTTTGATTGTGTGCCTGTATGTTGATGATTTGATTTTCATTGAAGATCTTTCAATAGATGATTTTAAGATGAGCATGAAAAAATAATTTGATATGACTGATTTAGGCCTAATGAAATATTTTTTTGGTATTGAGGTAACTCAATTTGAAGATAATATTTTCATTTGTCAATATAAGTATACAAAGGATATATTGAAAAGGTTTAGGATGGAAAACTATAAGCCAGTTGTAACCCCAATTGCAATTGGTAAAAAACTCAGTAAGGATGATAGTGGTCCAGATATTGATCCAACCTTTTTTAAACAATTGGTTGGAAGTCTTATATGTATTTGACTTCAACAAGGTTCGATATAATGTTTGGTGTAATTTTAATTTCTAGATTCATGGAGTCTCCAGAGAGTACCCATTTTCTAATGGGAAAAAAGATTTTAAGATATGTTGTTGGAACAAGAAATTATGGTATGTGATTCAGATTTTAAACCAACTAGATATACAAATAGTGATTTTGCGTGCAATATTGATGATAGGAAGAGCACATCTAAGTATGAGTTTACTTTTCGTTTAGGAGCAGTTTCATGGGTATCAGTGAAGTAATCTATTATGAGTCTATCATCATCTCAAGAAGAGTATGTTGCATCCACAACAATAGCATGTCAAAGACTCTATCATCATCTAAAGCAAAGTATGTTGCATCCACAACAACACACTATCTAGACGAGAAGAATTTTGAAAAAATTGTTGCATAAATAGAAAGAACTCACTCATATTTTTAGTGACAACAAATTTGCTATTGCTTTATTAAGAAATCATGTTTTCCATTAAAAAAAAATGAACATATTGATATGAGGTATCATTTCATTTGAGAATTAATAAGCAATAATGAAATGTCTATAGTGTTTTATAGAAAAAACAATTTACAAACATATTTACAAAACCCTTAGGAAAAAAATTGTTTACCACTCGTAAGAAAACATAGAAATATGCATGATGTAACAACATTTTGATGTAATAGAAAACTTTTTTTGAAGTAAAATAATTAAAAAGGAAAATGTAAATGTAATTATGTCAAGTGCCTGTCACGGCCTTGGTTCTTCAAGCTTCCGGAGGTCACCACCGACTTATCTTATCAAACATTTAACAGTCATCACCGCCTCACCGCCTTATCTTATCAAACATTTAACAGTCATCACCGCCTCACCATTTGCAGAAACAAAAAGGAAACACCACCTCCAAAACTAATATTTTAATTGTTGTAACCGACATGAATTTTTGTATAACTATAAATGCTGAGCGGAGAAAGATCAATCGACTCAAAACTAATAGTTTAATTGTTGTAACCGACATGAATTTTTGTATAAATATAAATGCTGAGCGGAGAAAGATGAATCGACTCTAAGCTTTTGGTTGTGTAGGAAGATCACGCAGCTATAACTGCTGTTCTCTATGTGTTTCCTGATCTTTTATGTATTTCTGTTTCTTTCAAAAATAGACTAGAGTATTGGGATTGCTTGGGTTTAGACAGAGAGAAGTAATCATGGGTGCCATTCCAGATATAGCAGCCACTGATCTTTGGCAGCATGGGTTACCAAAACAAAATAAAAATAAAGCTACACTACAAAACATTTAAAACGCTTCTTTCTGAAGCTG
>APFE030008590.1:1981-17163 GCA_000404065.3 Pinus taeda | reverse complement strand
ATATAGATAGATATAGATATAGATACTCCACCTCCGATAATATATATTGCTTCGCCCCTTTAACTCGATTTATTATATACTGCTCCGATGTTTCTCTATGTCCCCTCTCTTTGTACTCTTCCGCATATATATGTATTCCTCTCTTCTCTATGCTCCTCCAATAGTTCTTCTTTAGAATATAATACTCCTGATACTCATGATATGGCTCCTCCTGTAGCTTCAATAGCTCTGTTTATGCTCCTTCGATAGCTTTGTTTATGCTCCTCTGATATGCTCTGCTTTGATATTCTGCAATACTCCTCTGATGTGTTAACTCCTCTTTTAATGAATTCTTCCTCTCAGTTCTTCTTGGGCATGTATTACATGCGATGCTCCTTTGATGTGGCTCCTCTTGCTCCAATATCTTCCTTTGGATTTGCATTGTCTTCCAATGACCTTCTCTAATACCTTCATACCTTGATGGCTTCTGTTTTTTCTGATATGCCTCTCTTGCTCTAATATTCTGTAATACTCTTAAGCATAAGCGATAGTTTTGATATGCCTCCTTTGTTAACTCCTCTATTAACAAACTCTTACTCATGGTTGGCTTTTCTAATGGCCTTGCTCCAGTTTCTTCATGGATCTTCTCTGCTTCCCCTTGGCTTCATAACATCATCTAGTATATAGAATATTTCCATATTGACATCAATGAAAACCTAGGTCAACAATATTCGTTATGAAAGAATATGTCACACTCACACACGGAGTCACATTGACTATTGCGCAAATATCGTCTCGATCAATGAAGGATCAATAATTAATTTCGCACTTATCACTGACAACATCAATCAGTCTTGTTGAGCATGTGTGTCTAGATGGTTTGGTTGTCTCATCTTCAAGTCATGCGAGTCTGTGTTTGTATCATCAACTATGCATCTCTTGATTGTTCACACACTTAGCCATTTTATTGAAAGTTACAATGGCCAAACTCCCCTCTGACAGTCGGACCATCAACCTGCCATCGAATCGATTGACTGTAAACCAGAACAGCACAGAAGCACCAAGCTAGTATTTTCAAGCTGCGTTACCCGCAAGAAATTCAATCAACTCTCATGCTGGCCACCTAGACAGTCAAACCTAGTAGTCACCTCACTCCCCTAAAAAAATTTTTAGAGTCCACTGACCTCACCTGCTCAACAACTGAGGAAATTACATAGAAAGGCTAGACAAACACCAAGTGCCTGCCCTAATCTCCCTCAGAAAATTGCGCAGTTTTCCTAGTCAGTCATCCCTACAATCGACCAACTATTCATCTTAGAAATTGTGCAATGTTCATGAGCAGGTCTTCCACTGCCCATCAGTTATCTCATCTCAGAAATTGTGTAAAGATGATTAGCAGGCTAGCCTCCTAGCCTTAGTGCATTTTTCCTTGCCAATAGCCCCTAGCAACAAACTGCCAGTTCCCTCTGGGAATTGCATGGTTTCTACTGCCATTCTCCCGGGAAGCCAACTGGAAGTTCCCTCTAGGAATTGCATAGTTTTGGTTGCGAGTGACCCCAAAAACCAACTGTTAGTTCCCTTTGGGAACTGTGCAGTTTTGGCTACCGGTGACCCAGGCAGTTCCCAAGAAAAATTACGCAATCCCTGCATATTGAACCTGCATGCAACCTAGCTCATTCCTCTAGAAAATTGTGCAAATCTGGTTATCCAACCCCGCTACCCATTCATTATAAAAAATGCACAGAGCATGCCTACCTTGTCTTCTAGTAGCCCATACTGTTCCTCCCAAAATTTGCACAATTTTGCCTCCCAGCCGAGCCAAACCTTGCAAGCAGTCACTATCGACTCAGATTGCTTGTCTCCATCTCTTAGTGACTCTTGCGTAGTTTTCATCAACAGTTGTCGGAGCCATCATCCAGCATCATAGCATTCCTACCTCTCCCGGTCACTTGCATCCGAATGATCATGTGTCATGGTAGACTAGGAGGTTTTGCATTTGATGTCGTCTCATCATGAGTGACTACAGATACAGGTACACCAACGAACATGGAAAGACAAAAAATGGGATAAATGAAGGGATAACATGTAGAATGACAGGTTCACCAACAGATGAATGAATGAAGCATGTGAAGTAGACGAATGCAACGAACATGCACCTTTTCGAACAGATGAGCCTGTCAAGCCTTCCAACATGCAAGCAAGGAACAACATGGTAAAGCTTCATCAAGTGAACCAAGGACCATCGAAGACTCTGTGCACTTCCCCGAGCGGAGGTGAAGCTATGATACAACATGAAGAAATCCATCATACATAAGCACCGTAGCTCAACACGCACTCCAGTAGCAACAAAAATGTACTAGCATTGTCATGTCAAGTCATGTCGAGTCACGACATGAGTCATGTCACCCACATGTCCACCATGGGCTTGTTGTCAATCAATGTGATATAACGTGGAAGTCCAAGAGAACCACGTGTTGAACAAAGAGTCATGTAAGTTGAAGATTCATGGAAGTCAAATGGTCATGAGGGTAGGCAAACAACCACAAGGGTCAGTTTCACCCTTAGCTATAAATATCCCCTCATTTGTACATGCAAGGGAGTTTTCACCTCAGCTCCTCCCACATAGCCAAGAGAATATGTAATCTTTTTCTTGAGGAGTAAGTGGTGGCTCCAACGTCTTGTTGATGGGGTTAGTGATGTATGGTGTAACGATGTGTCTAGGAACTTAATTCAGAAGCCGATTAACAGGCCAACATGTTTTCACACATGTATTGTATTTGTTGTAAGACTAATGTTTAACACTTGTAATGCATGTTGCTTTAACCTGTGTTCTACATCTGAAATGATTCATTTGTTGTAATGCATAATATATTAATGGAAATGTGTTGTATATGTTTTTAATGTTGTCTCATTCATGTTGATTGCTCTGTTGGACATTAGACAAACATTTCATATGAACCTTGTTGTAACAATCATTGCACTAATTCGGACTAATACGTGAGTGCTGCATGCGTTATCCTACCTTGTATGTTGTGATTGCCACATCCAAGTGGACTTGTCCACCGGAAGCTGTGTCGTCCTTTTGTGTTGGGTGTTCCTAGTCGAGTTGGGACTGATCCTTTCAACCTGGAGCTCACCTTCAGCTTCTTCCCCTCATAGTGAAATAACCATTGACACAATTACACTTACACTCACCAGGCACACGAACCTCACTTCTCGAAGACAAAGCGAACCTCTCTCACGTACTAACAAGAAAGAGTTGAGGCAAATCCTTAAGACAATGACAACCGGGCCATCATACCGGATGGGACTCCCACACCAAACGGTGTGAGGTCTAGTTGGGACTTCATACTGGGGTCATCCCTTGATGTTGGTAGATCCAGCACCATCAAAATTTTGGTGCTAGAAGGAGGGCCAGATGACAAGATGATTCCTCACATTTGTTTTGAATCTCTACACATCTATCATGACTAGCTACCGAGTTACTCTTATGGAATGTATGTCTTATGCAAACAATTTCATCATCCTTAAAAATCTCTTGGATAACTTGTCTCATAAAACATTTGACGGTAGAGGCTATGTAACCTTGGTAAGGCATGCAGTTGAGTTGTAGGCTCATGCGAAAGACATTGATTCTTTGAAGAATACATGAGCTACGCATTGTTCATTGCTCATCTGTTCAAAGAGATAGACTGTGCTTTCACTCACTTTGACCGCCAAGCACTCAACAAAGAAATTCTGAAATTACGAAAAGCAACCGATGAATCCGTTGAACAGTTTTATACGTGCTTTTGTAATTTTGCATACTGATTCCCAGAAGATGATATTGATTGGCAATTTCTTGATGGAAGATTTGAGTATCTTCTTCACATATCCGAACCCCACTCAACACACTTCGGTGATGGAGCCGCGCAATCACAGGCATGTACAGTTGCTGTCACAAGTTACTGTCCAATTTCACCTCATGAAACAACTCCACCATTGCAATGTGATGTGGGAGATCATACACACACCTCGGTTGAACTATCACATCCTCCCACCCCACCTGCTCTTGATATTTGCGTAGATCTGGCTTGCAAGCCTGCTGTTTGTCACATGGATTCGTTCCCTCAACCTCCGTCCTCGCGTTTTGTTGATCCTCTGAATTGTACCGTCTTGTGTTCTTCCATTCTGGAATCCTCACCTATTGTGAACGAGGATCAAGCTATCTATGGAGTTGGTGTTATGAAGCCAACCTATGCCTTCATTCATGATGAGTGTGTGTGGTGATCTAAAGAAGAGCCCATGGTGAAGGGTGACTCCCTTCCTGCTGCGCCTCATTTGCTTCATCCTGACATTCCTTGTGATTCTGCCACTACTAATTTTCCCTGTGAAAACTCATTTCTGAATTCTTCTACTTCCAATCATTCACAGGACACCTTGGATGTCAGTTTTCCATTACATTGTAGAGAGGACACATCTTCCTCGAAAAACATGTTCATCTGCCATTTATATTTCTTGAAAACACACAGGGTGAACATCTTTGCTTCTCATCTACCCCTCTGCCTGATTCATAAAATCATGAGGTTGCCGACAAACATCCTAAATTTTCTAATCTGTTCACTTCCTCATCTCATCACAATGTTGATTCAACCGTTGTTAATATATCCAAGACACTAGTCTACAATGATCTATTTTTCCATGAGGTCGAAACCCCCCAGACTGTCAAGGCACTTTAGCCCGAGCTGAAGGTTATGTCAGGCCCTTGTTGTCCTGATGTTGGTCTCACTTCCGGTCAAGAAATTGTTGAAACACTCAAGGCTCCTCATTACTCTCTTAGTTGCACTAAAGATCAACCGAACACCCAGATTTCACTTCCTGCACACAAACTACATGATCCCATCGCTCATGCATTGGACAAATCTTACACAACGGCAACACATGCACAACACAAGTGGTCTACTTTTCTCACGTTTTCTTACATGTCACAGTCAAGAGAATTCATACACTCAACATCTGCACATAGTGTAGCACAACATCATGGCAGCACCACAGAATGCATGTCATGCATTATCACTCATCTTTGTTCTCTGGTCACTTCTAAGCTCGGAGTGTGTTTGTCTTCACTATTAAATATTTCTTGTTTGTTGGTTCGTACAACTATATTATTCATGAACCTTTCCTTCACCAATAAGGGTCAACCAATGCGCTAGTGGCTACATTGGAAGTATCACTTCATGTGAGGTGACCCATGCACTATTAGCTTAGGAGTGGGAGTAGTGTTTGTTTTTTCACTTGTCTTTGCTTTCTGGTTTGCATGATTGTTTGCTTGATGACTTGGTTTCTTTACTTACTTGTTATTGTTTTCACCTTGTTTTCTTTGCTCACTATTTCTGTTTACGTTTGTTTTGTTTTCTTGGTATATTACTATTTTTGTTTCCAGAAATAAGTGCTACCAACTACTACGTTCTGGCTTTTGAATAGAGTTTGTGGCTGAAATTTGAAGAGACTTGCGACATTGCAACACTTGGTCAGTCTTGTGTCCATCTTCTTTGTGCTTGGTTATAACCTTAGGCCAATGAAGTCTTGACGGAAAATATGAATTGTCTACAAGGGAAGTTTCAGCCCAACCATGAACCTGTGTCCACATTGGGAAGCCCCGTGCCTATACTCGACCTTCTGCTCTGCGTGTTCAAGCTCATCCAACTAGTAGAAATGGAGAAGGGGAAAATCTAAATGAGTAAACCTATGTCATAGGTCTTACATGCTTCTTTGAAGGAACAACCTCTTCTTCTCTCAATAAGTCGGGATCCCTCTTTTTCCCCAAAAATAAATAAGTGCATGTGCACAGTCCTCTTGAAAAATATAAAGGCAAAAGAAGAGAAAGGCTTCCTGCGCAGAGAGTTGAAGCATGCAACTCCACTAGGGTACTAATCAAGCTCGCTGGCAGTGGAGCAATGTGTATGTTCTTGCGTGACTCCACCGGGGTACTATCTAGGCCTGCTAGTAGTGGAGAAACAACAGAGATGACAACTTATAGTCTGAAAATATTCAACTCGCGACCTAAACTACCCTTCCCATATTCAAAACACTGAGATCTACGCTGAACTTTTGATTGTGTTGGACTGAGTTGGCAAAAGGTGAACCATGTATGTACATGGCTTAAGTGGGAAACTAAAGTAACCTGCATAGTGATTCAATACTCCCTGAAAGATCAAGGCCCTGTGCTAGAAATGAACCAAAACAAAGAAGCTGGAGTTCTACCAGTGTGTCGCCAAGTGTTGTAGTGGCTACAACCACCCTTGAAAATTTTGGCCTGCACCAATTTCAGAGCCTCCCTTGAAGAGTTTCACTTGATGACTGCACACACACGGGTTCACTTTGTGAGCTCGTGTGATTCTTTACATCCACCTTGCTTGATTCATTGCATTCAAGTCTCTACATGTTGATGTCTGAGTCATGCTTGTGACCATATTTTGGTTATGATTAAAGTCGTCGCTTCATATGTTCTTGTTGTATTTGCTATGAAAGCATCTGTCACACTTACACACAGAGTCACATTGACTATTGCGCAAGTGTCGTCTCGATCAATAAATGATCAATCATGAGTTTCTCTCTTGTCACCTACACCGTTGGTTAGTCTTGTTGAGCATGTGTGTCTGGATGGTTTGGTCGTCTCGTCATCAAGTCATGCGAGTGTGTGTTCGTATGGTCACATATACATATTTCAATTGTTCACACACTTAGCCATTTTTAGTGAAATTTCAGACGACCAGACTCCCCTATGATAGTCAAACCATCACCCTGCCATCAACTCGATCGACTATCAACCAGAATAGTGTAAAAGAACCAAGCTTGGGACTCCCACACCAAACGGTGTGAGGTCTAGTTGGGACTTCATACTGGGGTCATCCCTTGATGTTGGTAGATCTAGCACCATCAAAATTTTGGTGCTAGAAGGAGGGCCAGATGACAAGATGATTCCTCACATTTGTTTTGAATCTCTACACATCTATCATGACTAGCTACCGAGTTACTCTTATGGAATTTATGTCTTATGGAAACAATTTCATCATCCTTAAAAATCTCTCGGATAACTTGTCTCATAAAAAGTTTGACGGTAGAGGCTATGTAACCTTGGTAAGGCATGCAGTTGAGTTGTAGGCTCATGCGAAAGACATTGATTCTTTGAAGAATACATGAGCTACGTGCTGTTGATATACACGTTTCGAGGGCACCCAATGCACTGATGTGCCACACTGCCCGAAAAATCCATTCATTCTCTTGCTCATATGTTCAAAGAGATAGATTGTGCTTTCACTCACTTTGACCGCCAAGCACTCAACAAAGAAATTCTGAAATTACGAAAAGCACCCGATGAATCCGTTGAACAGTTTTATACGTGCTTTTGTAATTTTTCATACTGATTCCCAGAAGATGATGTTGATTGGGAATTTCTTGATGGAAGATTTGAGTATCTTCTTAACATATCCTAACCCCGCTCAACACACTTCGGTGATGGAGCCGCGCAATCACAGGCATGCACAGTTGCTGTCACAAGTTACTGTCCAATTTCACCTCATGAAACAACTCCACCATTGCAATGTGATGTGGGAGATCATACACACACCTCGGTTGAACTATCACATCCTCCCACCCCACCTGCTCTTGATATTTGCGTAGATCTGGCTTGCAAGCCTGCTGTTTGTCACATGGATTCGTTCCCTCAACCTCCGTCCTCGCGTTTTGTTGATCCTCCGAATTGTACCGTCTTGTGTTCTTCCATTCTGGAATCCTCACCTATTGTGAACGAGGATCAAGCTATCTATGGAGTTGGCGTTATGCAGCCAACCTATGCCTTCATTCATGATGAGTGTGTGTGGGAATCTAAAGAAGAGCCCATGGTGAAGGGTGACTCCCTTCCCGCTGCGCCTCATTTGCTTCATCCTGACATTCCTTGTGATTCTGCCACTACTAATTTTCCCTGTGAAAACTCATTTCTGAATTCTTCTACTTCCAATCATTCACAGGACACCTTGGATGTCAGTTTGCCATTACATTGTAGAGAGGACACATCTTCCTCGAAAAACATGTTCATCTTCCATTTATATTTCTTGAAAACACATAGGGTGAACATCTTTGCTTCTCATCTACCCCTCTGCCTGATTCATAAAATCATGAGGTTGCCGACAAACATCCTGAATTTTCTAATCTATTCACTTCCTCATCTCATCACAATGTTGATTCAACCGTTGTTAATATATCCAAGACACTAGTCTACAATGATCTATTTTTCCATGAGGTCGAAACCCCCCAGACTGTCAAGGCACTTTAGCCCGAGTTGAAGGTTATGTCAGGCCCTCGTTGTCCTGATGTTGGTCTCACTTCCGGTCAAGAAATTGTTGAAACACTCAAGGATCCTCATCACTCTCTTTTTTGCACTAAAGATCAACCGAACACCCAGATTTCACTTCCTGCACACAAACTACATGATCCCATCGCTCATGCATTGGACAAATCTTATACAATGGCAACACATGCCCAAGACAAGTGGTCTGCTTTTCTCACGTTTTCTTGCATGTCATAGTCAAGAGAATTCATACACTCAACATCTGCACACAGTGTAGCACAACATCATGGCAGCACCACAGAATGCATGTCATGCATTATCACTCATCTTTGTTCTTTGGTCACTTCTAAGCTCGGAGTGTGTTTGTCTTCACTATTAAATATTTCTTGTTTGTTGGTTCGTACAACTATATTATTCATGAACCTTTCCTTCACCAATAAGGGTCAACCAATGCGCCAGTGGCTACATTGGAAGTATCACTTCATGTGAGGTGACCCATGCACTATTAGCTTAGGAGTGGGAGTAGTGTTTGTTTTTTCACTTGTCTTTGCTTTCTGGTTTGCATGATTGTTTGCTTGATGACTTGGTTTCTTTACTTACTTGTTATTGTTTCACTTTGTTTTCTTTGCTCACTATTTCTGTTTACGTTTGTTTTGTTTTCTTGGTATATTACTATTTTTGTTTCCAGAAATAAGTGCTACCAACTACTACGTTCTGGCTTTTGAATAGAGTATGTGGCTGAAATTTGAAGAGACTTGTGACACTACAACACTTGGTCAGTCTTGTGTCCATCTTCTTTGTGCTTGGTTATAACCTTAGGCCAATGAAGTCTTGACGGAAAATATGAATTGTCTACAAGGGAAGTTTCAGCCCAACCATGAACCTGTGTCGAAACTGGGAAGCCCCGTGCCTATACTCGGCCTTCTGCTCTGCGTGTTCAAGCTCATCCAACTAGTAGAAATGGAGAAGGGGAAAATCTAAATGAGTAAACCTATGTCATAGGTCTTACATGCTTCTTTGAAGGAACAACCTCTTCTTCTCTCAATAAGTCGAGATCCCTCTTTTTCCCCAAAAATAAATAAGTGCATGTGCACAGTCCTCTTGAAAAATATAAAGGCAAAAGAAGAGAAAGGCTTCCTGCGCAGAGAGATGAAGCATGCAACTCCACTAGGGTACTAATCAGGCTCGCTGGCAGTGGAGCAATGTGTATGTTCCTGCGTGACTCCACCGGGGTACTATCTAGGCCTGCTAGTAGCGGAGAAACAACAGAGATGACAACTTATAGTTTGAAAATATTCAACTCGCGACCTAAAGTACCCTTCCCATATTCAAAACACTGAGATCTAAGCTGAACTTTTGATTGTGTTGGACTGAGTTGGCAAAAGGTGAACCATGTATGTACATGGCTTAAGTGGGAAACTAAAGTAACCTGCATAGCGATTCAATACTCCCCGAAAGATCAAGGCCCTGTGCTAGAAATGAACCAAAACAGAGAAGCTGGAGTTCTACCAGTGTGTCGCCAAGTGTTGTAGTGGCTACAACCACCCTCGAAAGTTTTGGCCTGCACCAATTTTAGAGCCTCCCTTGAAGAGTTTCACTTGATGACTGCACACACACGGGTTCACTTTGTGAGCTCGTGTGATTCTTTACATCCACCTTGCTTGATTCATTGCATTCAAGTCTCTACATGTTGATGTCTGAGTCATGCTTGTGACCATGTTTTGGTTATGATTAAAGTCGTCGCTTCATATGTTCTTGTTGTATTCGCTATGAAATCATCTGTCACACTTACACACAGAGTCACATTGACTATTGTGCAAGTGTCGTCTCGATCAATAAATGATCAATCATGAGTTTCTCTCTTGTCACCTACACCATTGGTTAGTCTTGTTGAGCATGTGTGTCTGGATGGTTTGGTCGTCTCGTCATCAAGTCATGCGAGTGTGTGTTCGTATGGTCACATATACATATTTCAATTGTTCACACACTTGGCCATTTTTAGTGAAATTTCAGACGACCAGACTCCCCTCTGATAGTCAAACCATCACCCTGCCATCAACTCGATCGACTATCAACCAGAATAGTGTAAAAGAACCAAGCTAATATTTTCAAGTTGTGCTGCCCGCAAGTAATTCAATCAACTCTCATGTTGGCCACCTGGACAGTCGGACCCAGAAGACACCCCGGGACTCACACCCTTCAAAATTTGCACAGAGGCCACTGACCTTACCCACTTAATTGACTAGGGAAATTGCGCATATAGACTGTACAGACACCAAGTGCTCGTCCCTGTCTCCCTCATAAAATTGCGCAGTTTTCTTAGTCAGTCATCTCGACAATCGACCATCTGTTCATCTCAAAAATTGCACAATGTTCATGACCAGGGATTTCACTTCCCATTAGTCATCTCAACTCAGAAATTGCAAAAAGATGATTAGCATGCCAATCTCCTAGCCTTAGTGCAGTTTTCCTTGTCAGCAGCCCCTAGCAGCAGACTTCCAGTTCCCTATGGGAATTGCGTAGTTTCTGCTGCTAGTCTCCCTGGAAGCAAACTGGAAGTTCCCTTTGGGAATCGTGGATTTTTCACTGCCAGTGAACATAGTAGTCAACTAGCAATTCCCTCTAGGAATTCCGCAGTTTTTGCTACCAGTGACCCAAGCAGTTCTTAATAAAAACTGTGCAATCCCGACATTCTGACCCTGCATGCAACCCGGCCTGTTCCTCTAGAAAATTGTGCAAATCTGGTTGTCTAGCCCCGCTACTTGTTCATTTTGAAAAATGCGGAAAGCATGCTTGCCTTTCTTTATAGCAACCCAGACTATTCCTCCCAAAATTTGCGCAATTTTGCCTCCCAGTCCACCCAGACCTTGTAGACATTCACTGTCGACTCATATTTCTTGTCTCCATCTCCCAGTGACTCTTGCAGAGTTTTCATCAGCAGTGGCCTCGAGCCATCAGCCTGCATGACATCCTTCCTGCCTCTCTTCTTCACCTGCATCTGAATAATCATGTTTCATGGTAGACTAGGAGGTTTTGGATTTGATGTCGTCTCGTCATGAGTGACTGTACGTAAAAATACATGAACAAACATGGAAAGATGACAAATGGGATGAAAAAAGGGAGAACATGCAAAATGACAGGTTCACTAACAGATGAATGGATGAAGCATATGAAGTGGATGAATGCAACGAACATGCACCTTCGCGAACATATGAGCTTGTTAAGCCTTCCAACATGCAAGTAAGGACCAACATGGTAAAGCTTCATCAAGCGAACCAAGGACCATTGAAGACTCCGCCCATTTCACTAAGTGGAGGTGAAGCTATGGTACACCATGAAGACATCCATCATCCAGTAGCACTGTAGCTCAACATGCACTCCAACAGCAGCACAGATGCACTAACATTTTCATGTCAATTCATGCCGAGTCACATCATGAGTCTGGTCACCCACATCACCACCGTGGGCTTGTTGTCAATCAATGTGATGTAAAGTGGAAGTACAAGAGACCCACGTGTTAAACAAAGAGTCATGTAAGTCGAAGAGTCATGGAATTCAAATGGTCATGAGGGTAGGTGAACAACCACAAGGGTCAGTTTCACCCTTGGCTATAAATACCTCCTCATTTGTACATGCAGGGGACTTTTCACCTCAGCTCCTCCCACATAGCCAAGACAGTCTATAATCTTTTCTTCGAGGAGTAAGTAGTGGCTCCAACACCTCACTAATGGGGTTAGTGATGTATGGTGTAAAAATGTGTCTTGGAACTTTAGCTTAATTCATAAGCATGTTAATAGGCTAGCACATTTTCACACATGTATTGTATTTGTTGTTAGATCGATCTTTAACACTTGTAATGCATGTTTCTTTAACCTTTGTTATACATCTGAACTAATTCATATGTTTTAATGCATAATCTATTAATGGAAATGTGTTGTATATGCTACTAATGTTGGCTCATCCATGTTGACTGCTCTGCCGGACATCAGATTGACCTTTCACAAGAACCTTCTTGTAACAACCATTGCACTCGTTCAGACTGATCCGTGAGTGTTGTACGTGTTATCTTACCTTTTTTGTTGTGACTGCTGCATCTGAGTGGAATTCTCTGCCAGAAGCTATGTATGTGCTTTTGTGTTGTGTTTTCCTAGACGAGTTCGAACTGATCCCTTTCAACCTGGAACTCACCTTCACCTTCTTCCCCTCACAGTGAAAGAACCATTGACACAAGTACACTTACACTCACGAGGAACGTGAACCTCACTTCTCGAAAACAAAGCAAACTGTTAGTGTCAGTCTTTCCAGCCTTCCTCCAGTGATCAAATATGCTTTTACAAAGTGGTCTGAGAGTGTCAAAGTCAAATTTTGTCATTTCAGTGAGTTTTCAAGCAAAATTTGGTCACTAGGCTTTAGGTCTAGGGTTCATTTTCACTCTTTTCAAAGTTGTCCAAATGGAATTCCATGTCATCATTCAGCTGAGTCTATCATCATTCATAGGGTTTTCATCATCATGTCAGGTTCCATTGGGTCATTTTACACCTTGTTCATGCTTCAGTTGCGCCTAGGTAAGGTCATTTCCCTCTCCTAGGGTTTTGAAGGCAATTTCTCTTGGACGGTCAAATCATTAGTAAAACTTGTATCCATATGTTCATACACCTTCCCCTATCCTTCATGTACCTTATTAAACACTTCCCATCACTGAGATTCCCCAAATTCGTCATTTTTCCACAAACCCTAGTTTCTTGCTACAACCTGGCAATTTTCTAGGTTGGGCCTGTGTTTTGCCCTTTTGGACCCCTTACCCTCACTTGATCTCTGATATTCCAGTTTCCCCTGCTTCGTAACATCCCTCCCTACTTCCCAAAATTTCTTCAAGAATTTAGAAGCCCCTTATCCCCTTCATTTCGCTTCATTTCGACAAAATCTCTTGTTTCACACATCGGGATAAGTTTCACTCAAAAGATGTTCAGAGAAATCAGAGATGAATTTTGAGAAACTCAGAGAGGTTTTTGTCCACAACATGCTAAGGACAAAAACCCTCCTTCAATTTTTAAACAGGTGTCATGGTTTTATAGAAATGTCAAAAATACCGTTTCCTCGGGAGAATTGATGCACCTCTGAAGTGACCTTGGAAAAATCACGATTTCTCCTAGCATGGTTGGCCAAATGACTTTCTTGATGAGTCAAATGATAATTAGACACAAATCTCTTTCCAATGAGCTATTATTAGCTCAATTGGGAGTTGAGGAAGACATTCAAAAGTTGACTGCAACAGCACTCTGCCTTGAGGCAGCCTCATTTGGAATATTTTGACTAGTTTTGGGAGATTTGATTTTTGACAAAGCAAATGAACTCCAAATTGAAAATTTGTAGTTGGTTTGGAATTCATACACAAAGAACTTTCCAACGAGCTATCTTGTACCCAATTTCGACATCTGGAAGGCCTCCAAAATCCCCATGCAAAATGCACTATGTAGCTAGGTGTGCGCTATGCATTGAAACTGTGCACTACGCACTGGGCAGTGTGCTACGCATTGGGCCTCACTGGCCAGTGTAAAATAACAAAGGTGCTATGCACTGGGAGGTGCGCTACGCATAGAACTTGCGCACTATGCATCCATTCCAGCGTTAAGTTTATGTGCCTAAAACGTATCAAATCGCCTCTGCAACTACAAGTAGGTGTTTCTTTGACTCAATCATCAAGTTGAATATTGTCTAATGTGTGTCTGAAGAGTGGAAGTGGTGTTGGGTGTAAGAAAACAAATCAAACCCTAGGCCCTTATTAAAACTTTTTATAGGGCATTAATAGACATTTGAGACAGCAGCACTTCATACCACAATATCTTTGTGACTGTTTTTATGCCCAAATATACCAAACAAAATATCCATTATGGCATAACTTTTATGATGCTTCAGTTGGTTTTTTGAAGATACACTGAAATTGGGATTTCATCACACCTACAGCATACACATTGCAGTCCTCCTACTGCACCTATTTTTCTCTCAAAACCATGTCAAATACAGAGTCATCTTATGAGCAAGAAAATGAAAGTGATTCCACCACAGAGGGAAATGTGCCACAAAGACCTCGCAAAGGTGGCAAAGGTGGTAAACACCTTAGAGAAGAGCCCAACACATCAGCATAGGAGCATATACCATTATGCATTGATCAAGATTATGGTGATTCATCAGCTGGCATAGCAGGGCATTACATGGGAGGATTTTATTGCTCGTGACCTTTTCAC
Source organism: Pinus taeda (assembly GCA_000404065.3). Taxonomy (NCBI): domain Eukaryota; kingdom Viridiplantae; phylum Streptophyta; class Pinopsida; order Pinales; family Pinaceae; genus Pinus; species Pinus taeda. The sequence continues at coordinate 2,610 of APFE030008590.1, read as the reverse complement.
AGTGCCTCAGCCACCACCAGAGATAGTTCATGATGAGGGAGGGCCTTCACAGCAGTTTGACATTCCTGAGACCGAGCATGTTGATGCTCCACTATATGTGACATATCAGAAAGGCCACAGGGCCTTATTTGTAGCCGCACGACGAGTACTATCTCCACCCGGGATGGAAGGGGTCTCGTTGACACCATCAGCAGAGTGAGTATTATCTCCACATCATGTGGAAGGGGTCTCGCTTCCATCTATAGCATAGGTACAGAGTCAGGACAGGGGCAAGAGACCCATGGTTGATGAGGGTCCTTCAGGAGTTCAGGACACCGATATCATTGATGTTGATGCTAGTTCGCCCAATTCATAGCTCAAAGAGATCATCAGAGAGCAAAGGGTCGAGAATGAGTCGCTGCAAAAGAAATTGCAGATGGCTAAATGGGTGATCAACTACTTAGAGCAGCGCAACAAACAGTTGGAAGATGAGCATGAACTTTATGAGCTGCGGAAAATCCGCGAAGACCGGGAATTGGCCCGAAGGAGACCCGGTGATTTGACACCTATTGATAGGGAATCAATGCTCATCCGGGTCAACACTCATTTGGAGAAGTTGTTGGCAAAGGAAAATAGGGACAAGGACATGC
>APFE030008578.1:164615-201190 GCA_000404065.3 Pinus taeda | reverse complement strand
CATTTTGTAGACAGACCTGAATGTCTGTGAGAGAAACTTTGCTGACTTTTAATGTATCATGATTAGAGGAATGTATCAGAGTTTTAAGAACTCTAATATTTCAGTAATTGTAGCCATTTTTCTTCAATGTCACTTAAAAACTGATCACAACTGAGGCAACAGCAACAGAAAAATAATATTGTACTCTTCCTACAAGATCTTGTAAGCGCTTGTCAAGTGGCAACAATGTCGCGAAAACTACAATAAACATTTCTCGTCAAGCTATAATAAACATTGGTACAATTGGGCACATGGTAAATCAACAGTCCACATTTCGTTTCAAGAATGAACTGGAGCATAACATCACTCTTAAACTAGGATATGCCAATGCAAAAAATATATAAATGTGAAGATGAGTGCTGTCCTCAACTTCAAACTTCAGAGCATCTAGCTGCTATGGAAATCATGCAAAATCTCTACAAGAAACTGCTCCAAAAATGACTTCCAAAAATGTCTTCAAAATTGCTTCAAATTCACTTCATAATGCTGATCAAGGATCCACCAAAGTCTATTCCAAACTTCTCTACGGATCACTTCACTCAGAGGTTGTTTCAAATTGTTCCATGGACAACACCAAATCTATTCAATGCTGACAATTTGATTCTCTACCTAAAAACAAACATATGCCTACAATTATCAATATCAACGCCTGGATTACTTTCATAATCGAATAAGTAATACACTGGAACTTTGACAGGCTTGGAAATGTACACTAGTCTGTAGCTCCACTTCGAACTGTTGAAATGGCCGGAATCTGCTCGACAGCGGGGAAATGATCAGAATTGCTCATAATCGGAACATTAGAAATACCCCTAGAAATATGAATATTTGATTCTGCTTGTGGTGCATGTGTGGATGAGTCATATAAAGACAATAATTCTCAATTAGGGAACCGTTTCCGTTTTTCTATACAAACTCAAGCTCAACGATCATAAAACTTACGCACAAACTGTAATTTTCCGGGCACAAACTGTTTGAATTACTTTTCAAGAAAACCCAATTCTCATGTCTCACTAAAACCCACAATTGAATCCATTGAAGATGACAACAATTGAACTCAGTGACCACCCAAAATTCACAAAGGGTAGTCAAAATTGGAATTGCGATCAGCTGCCAGGACTTCAAAACTCACCCATACATACCCTGCTTTAATATGCTTATCTGTTTGCCTTCTGCTGCTATAAAATTATAAATATAACAGGCAAGTGCATGCAGATCAAGCTATTGCGAAAATTATCTCCTTGTTTGCAACATCAACCAATTGGGATTCTCTGGTTGAATCTCCTAATTCTCTACAGCACCCACCATCCAATTCACTCTAAATTCAGGGTCAATGTCAATGACCACATTGATAACCGATGCTAGGAGCGTATTCCTCTACAGAAACGCAATTCAAATCTATTGAAGCGGCAGATCCTCCAATGAAATTACGACCTAGTGATTTTCAAAGCCTTTGATGTTCGGATCCAAGATCTGTCACACAAAGGAGGAGTAACGACATTATCACTGGTCCAATTATAGTTGCTCCACCAGAGACTGTGAAGCAGTTAGAGCAAGGTGCACAGAGACTTGCAAAGTCTGTAAGCTATGTTGAGGCTGCAACTGTTGAGTATTTTTATAACATGGACTCTGGTGAATATTATTTATTTATTTTTAGAATTGAATCCTCATTTACAGGTTGAGAATCCTGTTACAGAGTGGATAGCTGAAATAAACTTACCGGCAGCCCAAGTTGTTATAGGCATGGGCATTCCTCTTTGGCAAATTCCTGAAATAAGATGATTTTATGGAAAGGAAGCAAGAGGTTACCTCATAAACCCATTCGATAGAGGTTAGCTCATAAACCCCGACCTGCAAAAAGATATTTGGGATTGAATATCTAAATTCTTCTCAAATTTCGACCCTCAAACTCTTCAGGTTTGCCCTTGGTGGAGCCTCTCTTCAATCTACCCTCCATTCAAAAAGTGACGGACAAGATTGTCTTCGAAGATCTAGGGTTCTAGTCCCTGTACGTAGCAAATTCGCCCTCATTGGTTCATTTATGTGAGGCGAGCAAGTCGCCTATCAGCGTTTTAGCCCACACACAATGCAGCCTCATGGTGGTTTGAGGCTTCTCCTTCACCCAAGCGGCAGAACTTTACTATTAATTATGGGTTTAGAAGACTTGATCTCGAAGGAAAGGCGCTCACTAATTATTTCAAGGAGCTTGTTTCCTACCAGGCTATTAATATGATGGACGAGACTTACATCATGGATGATGTTAAGGAAAAGCTTTGCTTCGTTTCACTCGATGTCACCCATGACCTTGAAGTGGCCAAGAAACCAGGAAATGAAAATCTTATTCGATGGAGAGGGTGTTGGTGAGCATGGATTTGCGTTGCAGCAATTTCAGAGCTCTTGAACAGAAAATGTGGTATGGTAGCATATTCAAACTAGGAGTCTAGTGTAATTCGCAATAGATATCAAACCCGCAACAACGTTTTTTTTTAATATAGTAGTCATATATCAAAACAGCATTACCTTACCTTCAGGCACACGTTTCTCTTTCTCACATGTTTGGTGTGCAGCATCAGGGAGCGTTTCTCCTCTTAGACGTTTGGTATGTCAGGCAACGTTTCTCCTCTTAGACGTTTGGTATGTCAGGCAGCATTTCTCCTCTTAGACGTTTGGTATGTCAGGAAACATTTCAGTAATGTCAGAACAGGTGACAGACCAACATTTAATAATGAGGTGCAGCGCAGGTGTGGCAGAGGCAGCGTACTGTATGGAGCAGGTAATGGAATATGGAGCATTACAGAAGACTAGGCCAACTCTAGTCAGCACTATTCAAGGCAACTCATACCAGTTGCTCAGGGAAAATAGGCCACGCATCATGGCTCTGATACCATGTTAAACAGACATGGACAGCGAGAACAAATAGGAAAGATAAAGCTTGCATTGCCTTTTTTTATTAACAATAGATGTACATTTATAGTACAATATGGTGACCGTTGGGATTCACATCCCAAGGTCCCTTGGACTGCTTAGTCTCTTTAGCTTCTACACTAACCCATTTAGGATTAGGTGTCCAACAAACACAACCTCACTTTTAGCAACATCGTTAAATTTCTACGCTACAAACAATAATGCTGAGACAACTGGACTTCTTTAAGCATATTGTTGGACTTCATCAAGATGGAAACAATATAATACTAGACAATCAACATCCTTCAATTTCTCTAAAGGAGTTTCAGAGCTAAAGATGTTGCCACAATATCTCTAATGATGTTGATGCCTCTCGCACTGCACCTACTATTGTTTGTGAGGCTTCATTCCATGTGTCAATGATGCCTTCAAACTGCCAATGTATTTTACACTCAAGATTCCTAGCCTTATTCACAATTGCTTTTTGAAAACCTTAGTATTCAAATGAAGAACTAACTAACAATAAATCAAGGAGTTCCATATATTTGCTAATGTTAACAAACTTCTGTTGCATTCTACACAAAAATTGACAACTTCTAGAAGCCCTGGATTGTTCAAGAAAGTGGTGGCCTTAAAACCTTTGTAACCTCCTAAACTTAAAGACTTCATGAAATGATGCCAAAATGAATATTGAGATGATCTATTGGAGATGGATACAATAATTGTTTTTCTATCAACTAGTACAGAGATTATTTAGCAATAAATATCATCCAAAAACTATTGCTTACATAAGAAGTATGATAAGTACAGTAACCCGTGTCTTTGGCTACTAGAGGTATGCAATGTTGTCTCAAGAAAAATCCTCACATTATCAAATTTTACTTGATTTCAAAATTCAAGGTTTAATGGGAAACCCTCCTCTAGGTGTTTCTAATATGTTGCAGGACTTCTCTTTTAGAGAACTGAGGGTATAAATGCAAAGGCCACATTCAGGGTTTCAACACATCAACTTACAACCTTATCTTCAAGACAATTGCACTAAGAATATTTTCTCACACACAGGTCTCAGATCGGTATATAGAGTAATTCTATAGGTGAGTTTTGAAGGAGGCTAAATGTTAGAGATAAGGTTGACCTAATCCAAGAGTGTATTGCCTCATATGTGTGAGTAGAAGAGCCTCAATGGGTTCAAATTATTCCACAAAGGAGTCTAGATATACCATAGATATATCTCCCTTATCTTAATTCGAATCTACCATACAAAATGTTGCAACCAAAACTCAAATTCCCCCATTCAATTTTTTTTCATTATTATTGTCACAGGGCTAAGGTTCTAGGATAGTAAAGATAACCAAAATTCATTGTAGAGGAAACAAGAAGGTCAAAAAGGAATGCTTGGATCTATGCTTCAAAATCAACGTGTTGTAATAGTGCATTTCAATGAACACCTTGAAAATAATTTTCTATTTCGAATTAGGGCATGAGACTAAATTGGTCTCCAATTCCTCTGTTCCAGGGCCAAATACATGACGCCGAATTTTCCTATTTGAAGGCCAAACCCTAAATGTAGAAGAACTCAAGCAGGATGTGCCTTAATAGGTCATAAAATATATTTTTATTGTTTTAGCTAAGGTCGAAAATTCAAAGGTGAGAGGTTTTCATTCCACAGGAATTGTAGCCCGAGAAGAAACATCAACAAATATGCTCAAGACTAGCTTCAAATATGGCAAGACTCACAATGTTTATTTTCTTCGATGCTAACTACAAACATAAAATTAAAACCTAACAAATCCCATCAATAACCCCTTTCAAGAGTGAATCCCTGAATTCATCAAATGGTCTACTCCATAGACCGAGATGTACAAAAATTTGAGGCTCTCTTAAGAACTATTCCACAAAACCGAGAAGAAAAAAACCTCAAGAATGATGTGAGCTTCTCTTTAGATAATATGTTGCTTCCACAAGGTCGAGAGACAAATTTGTATTAGAACCATGCCATCTAAAGGGAAACAAGGTCCTTTATATAGTCTATGGAGGAACGATTATAAAGTCAATTGACCTTATGATCAAGGAGGGAAAAGCATTTAAATTTGAAATTCAAAATTTCCCTCTCATTTTGGACCAAAAACAAATTCGAATTTTATTTCTCTCCAAGATTTTGGACCATGAAGACTTTGAAACTTTATTATTAAATTTCCTCCTATATAGAATTATACTCATTTTTCTTAGTTAAGTGTGACTTAGACTTAACATAATGTTGGCACATCATCACCCTTTGGGGCCTTTGACCACAAGATGGGTTTAGCATCTTTGATTCGGCATATCTCTCAAATAATGAGGGCCCACGAAGCGCACCACATATCAACATAATCAATATAATGAGGAGAATCCAATGATGATGGTCCCTAAAGCGAATTCATTGATTTGCTTCTTAAAAGTTTCAAATAATTGAGGGGTATAGTCATCTTCCAAGGGATCCAAATCCTAGAGCTAGGGTTTTATCATTACAACATCTCATCCATGCAGGCCAACATACTAGGGACATCAATGATGATATATTTCACCCTCTTTTACATCAAATTACAACATACTCAACATAATTGAAACCTCCCAAAAATCTCAAAGTTCAATTTTTTTTTTTTTTGGAAAATAAACTTTGTCAGGAGATTTGTCCTAGATTATGCTTCAATCGTTAATCCCATAAAAAAAACTACTTAGGAAAGACTAGAATTGTGAATGCACTGGTGAGACTCATAAAGATTTTATAAACATAAAGTTAGCAATTTCTACTACTTCAGTGCTCATCAACCATGATTTTGAGAAATATTTTATTTTGTATTTTTTGCCTCAAAGGAACTATTGCCACTATACTAACACAAGAGGAAAGATTAGAATTTTGAATGAATTTGTGAGACTCATAAATCTTTTGTAAACATAAATTTGGCAATTTCTACTACATCAGTTCTCATCAACCTTGATTTTGAGAAAAAAAATATTTTGTATTGTTTTGCCTCAAAGGAATTTATTGCCACTATACTAACACAGTAGAAGAACCTGAAGGAAGAAAACCCAATTTATTTTATGAGTAAATGTTTATAGGAGCATGAACTGGAGTATTCCCCTACGAAGAAGAAATAATTTTCTTTAGTCCAAGCTATATCTTACTTCGAAAGTTATATTGTAAGTCGCATGTGATTGTTTATGTTCCATATCCTCTTATCAAAACATAGTTGTCTCAATATCTTGGAGAGGGGAGATGGGCCAACCAGTTGGCTAAATTACAAGGATTTGATGGAGATTAAAACCATTAAATGTTGTGGAAGGACAATGGTTATGTAAGTTAATTAGTGGGATTGAAGTTGTCAACATTGATTTATCCATTGAAGAGAAACGAGCTACACGAGATGAACTTATAACAAGATCTTAATGGTACCAAGAAATTATATTTATCTAAAGTTAAGTGTTAGATGATCCAAAAATAAAATTAAGTGTTTGAGGACACTATTAGCACTCCAGGAAACTCTCCTAGGTTGCAGATCTGAGATGCCTGGTAACATATAATCTTCAATATTGTTCTTTGAACTATTGGAATAAATGATGGTTTGAATCAAGTTAGATAACCATTTCAACTCTATTCTCACTTAAGGCATGCATGAACACTCTCACCAATACAAGGCTTTAGACCACTAATGCTCAATAATTTATATATTCAATAGATAGATGGAGAACACTAATTGTACCAGCAGATTACATACATAAACATAAATGAATGGCTAGCTACAGGGAACAAAAGAGAATACTGACTGTACAGGCAGATGCATATATGACCACACATGGATGGCTAGCTATAGGTAGCAAAGAAGCTTGCAAATCTAATATATCAAAGTAGAGATAAGATGATAGTTATATGGCCTTAGACATAAAGAAAACATGAACAAATTGTTCAAGTGCAAGCATAGAACAACAAATAGAATGGACATTAAACATATAATGGAAAAAGAAGCTTATATTGCTTAGAATGAAGATGAGAAGCTTGAATGAATAAAGGAGGAATAATGTCCAAAAGTTGAACCCTTATTTCATCTTTTTTTCAGCTATTTATAGCTCGTTTACAATGGTCTTGAGCCTTTTGAGGCTTCAGGTGTCTTAATCTATTCCTCTGTCTTGTTTAACCCTTTGATTCCCTCAATAGGCAGCATGATTCATAGGTTTCTTCTTTTGACAGAAGACTAACCATATTCAGATATTTTGGGCAGCTTGTTGTGATGCCTGGGAGCTCTCTCATGCCAGAGATACCCCATAATGTTTGTTAATATGGATTTTGCATTGGTCGGACCATCGATGCTCCATGATCTCGTTTTATTCGAGTTGCAGCATGTTGTGGCCCCTCTCTTTCCCTTTTCGGGATCTGTCCGCAAGCCGCTGTATCCCGACCGAATCCCTCTTCTGGCATGTAAACATTTCTGCACAACATTTCTAAGGATGGTTAACCACCTGATCTTGCAAATGGAGTGGCTATCGGGCCTATGAAATCCCTACAACAGTCCCTTTCAAATGATAACCATGAATGTTTTCTATTTCATACATAAAACGTTGCAACTGTGTAAATCCCATCCTTCTCTGTTCTTTTCGGACCTCAAAATTCCTTAAACATGGCCTATTCTCTCATCGGTTTCGCCCCCTAGGTCGGTGTCGTCTATCACAGCCGGCCTGGTCCCTTTATTGTCCTTATATTTTGAAATACTTAAAAACACGGGAAACACATGAAAAATGGCCTCCCTTTAGACTTCAACTCTTATGGATTTCATTCCCGAACCCTTTCGGGTCTAGGACTCATTGCAAACGACGTTAATCTGTATAGAGGCCCTGCTACTTTGCAATATTCCGATGCGATCTTGTGATGCGATCTGATTGCAATCGCATATCGCTCCAGCCAACAGTCTTCATATAACATAACACATGTTCCTGTCGATTGCGAACCTGTGATGCGATGTGGGCCCCCCAACCCTTGGTAATGTTCTGTTGTGATGTAGTGATGCGATGCAATCACAATCGTTGATCGCTCAACATCAGGGCTTTATAGATTATGCTCTCCATCACCGCGACTGCCAATGTGACTCGCCGATTAACTGTCCCTTCAGCTTGGCCGATTACGATTTAGCTGGTTAGATCTGGGCCGTTGATCAGTCAGATCTAACGGCAATTGTGTGTTTCTCTGTTCGTGCCTGCAACACTCTGTTTTTTCACTGTTTTGGAGTATTTTAGCCTCCCGATAGTGTATTTCCGCCCTTCTAAGGGCTTTTGGCATATGATTGTTTCGGTCTTGGGAGGATCTTAATCCACTCTTGAAGACTTCATGAGTGTTTTGGATCCATTTTTTGGGCCAAATGCCAACAAGGCTAACACTGGCTACTTTTGGGGATGAAATCCTCCTTGTGAGATTTCAAGAATCACAGAGCAATGCCTTTCCTGTAAAACAAAATTAAATCTCCCCCCTAGTGTTCCATTGGGCATGGAGTCTATTTAGCATGAAATAAAAACTTTGAAAACAACATATTTACAATACCAAGGCTTGAAAGCCTTAACTTAAATAAAGTTTGAAGAACAACCCATTGACCGGGCCATCAAAAACATCTCCTCCTTCCTTTGATGCATCCCTTTTGAGAAAATAGTCACCAAATTGAAAATTGACCCTTTTTACCTTTCTATCGAAGGTTTCTCTGTCTTGGTCAATGTGCATATCAGAAAATTCATCAAAGACTTGCAAAAGCATATTGATTTGATCCTCTACTTCAAAAACTTTCCAGCATTTGACATTATCAGGCAGAGATGGTCTATATTTCACCTCATATTTGCATCCTTTCAGCCTTGGATGTTTTGCTTGGAAAGCTTTGTACACCTGCTGAATAATAAGGTCTGCTTTATACTTTGTTGTGTATTTTGTGACCTGACAAGTTAATATAAAAGATGAATCAATGTATTCCTCTGTGGGGGACACAAGGACTTCATCTGTTCCTATAACTTCCTTAGAGAAAGCCCCATCAAAGAACATGTCCCAAATCTGGGGGTCTTCTTCCTCTGTGATCTCGCAAACTGGTTTTTTAAGTTGTGTAGAGGCCAACTGATAAGGCTTGGTAATGTCAAGACCGAGCTTATCCATGACAACCTTGGGCATTGAATTATGGCTAGCTCTAGTGTCTAGAGGGCAATTTTGAAGGATTTCATCATGAATAAACAGAGAAACATAGAATGATGGGGAGTTGTCTTCACAATTTACAATCATTGGGCTGAGAATAACAATTGGTTGGTCATCTTGCAGATTTACATAGTTAGTGGAGGATTGGTTGGTTTTAGGCTCAAGAGCCTCAAGGATAGATTTCTTGAAGGACTCATTCTTCACTAGTTCAATCAGAGGCATAGGTATTCTTGGCTTCTAGATTTCTGATTGAAAACTAAAAGAAGAAGGGGACTTGTCAAGGCCTCTTACCTATATGGCTGGAGCTTTGAGGATGATAGGATCAACTGTTGGTTGCTTCTTCTTATTAGTTTGATGTTATACAGGGACAACAACTTTATGAACAGGAGTTTCTTTGGCATTATTCATCATAGAACTCAGATTATATTGGTGCTGATCTATAGTTTGTAGAACAACTTCACCATCCCATTCTTCGCTGATCTGGTCATTGAATAATGACTCCTCATAGGAAGCTTTTCTTGAAAAGGTGGCACTGCCTTTGTCTTCCATACAATGGAACTCATCATCCTCTTCAAACTGCTCTTCTTCCATGACTGCATTCTAAAAAGGGACCTTCACCGTTTGGTCTTCATTGGCCTCTTTGCTTCTTTGCAAAATATGCAATTGCTCATCAGGTCTTCTATGTGGGTTTTGATTTGGAGGAGAAAAGGTATTAGGAACCCTTCCTTTCCCAAAATGTTGGTCAACCTTTAATTTGGAAACTTTAGAGACTAATGACTCTATCATTTTCGCCATTTTATCGATTTTGGGATCTGAAGATGATGAAGGCTCGCCCCTCTGTCTTCTTCTATCAGCATTACCTTTGAACTTTTCTGTAGCCATGATGTTTGATTCTACTTCTAGGGCTGCATCTTGCATATCAGTCAAAGAAGCACATCGCCTCTCCCTCAACAGTAAACAGAAGTCAGAATCAAAGGCATTGGCATAGATGAGTCTAGGAGAGATAGTGGTGGGTTTCACTTCAGCTGGTATCTTGTTGTACATGCGGTTAAATCTCTTATTAAAATCAGATAGCAGCTCGCCATTTTCCCTCTGTAAGTTCCCAAACTCAGTGTGGTAGTAAAGGAGATCCTTCTTATCCCCCCAATGCTTTAGGAATGCATCGTCTAAGGCCTCAATATCTACTATAGATGATGGGGTCAGTTCCCTGAACCATTTTCTAGCCTCTCCATCTAGGCTTTGGACAAAGACTCTCATCCAGACGTCATCTTCACTAATGTCCAAGTTATCAGCATAGCTATAGAATGACTCAAGATGTTCTTCAGTTGAAACACCTTCAGTCCCAGTGAACTTAAGCATATACTTCTGATATTCTCCAGTAGGCATAACATTCAGAGGAGTGGGCAATATTAGAGGTCCATACCTAGCAACTATGATTCTTTCCATTTTGGTAGGTGCTTGTGGACCTGCCATAGCTATGGTGGCTAAAAGAGTACTAGCAGTCTAGATGATAGGGGGATAAGGAGTGATTGACAGGACTAAAGGAGTATGATGGATAGGAGGTGACGTTTCCTTTGGGCTTAAAGCAAAAGGAGAACCTAAAGAATAAGGAGCTTTATGAATCTCTGAGAGTTTTTCTTCACTGCTAGTATTAGATGTTATACTCTCAACATGTATTTGTTCTATTACAAGCCTTTCTTGAAGAGATATGGGAGGTTGTTTAGATTTTCCTGAACCTAATGCTCCTTTCTGCAATACCTTTCTCTCTTTGATGATTTTTTCAGGGTTAGGTACTGGGTCAGCTTGTAGCTTTTGAGGATTTCTCTGAGTATGCCTCACAACTGAGCCAGAACTAGAAGTGGAGTTGCCAAGAGGTTTGGGCTCTAGTAGAGTCACCAGATAGATGATTGCAACCAAAAAAGTGCCCAGACATTGTCTATCATCAAAGATGGATCTATGTCGTTTCCCAAGGAAGTTGAGCTTCAATTTCCTCTCCCCGGCAACAGTAACAATTATGTTAGCACTCGAGGAAACTCTCCTAGGTTTCAGATCAGAGATGCCTGGTAACATATAATCTTCAATATTTTTCTCTGAACTATTGGAATAAATGATGATTTGGATCAAGTTAGATAACCATTTCAGCTCTATTCTCACTTAAGACATGCATGAACACTCTCACCAATACAAGGCTTTAGACCACTAATGCTCAATAATTTATATATTCAGTAGATAGATGGAGAACATTGACTATACCAGCAGATTACATACATAAACATAAATGAATGGCTAGCTACAGGCAGCAAAAGAGAATACTGACTATACTGGCAGATGCATATATGACCACACATGGATGGCTAGCTACAGGCAAAAAAGAAGCTTGCAAATCTAATATATCAAAGCAGAGATAAGATGATAGTTATCTGGACTTAGACACAAAGAAAACATGAACAAACTATTCAAGTGCAAGCATAGAACAACAAAGAGAATGGACATTGAACATATAATGGCAAAAGAAGCTTATATTGCTTAGAATGAAGATGAGAAGCATGAATGAAAAAAGGAGGAATAATCTCCAAAATTTGAACCCTTATTTCATCTTGTTTTAAGCTATTTATAGCTCGTTTACAATGGTCCTGAGCCTTTTGAGGCTTCAGGTGTCTTAATATATCCCTCTATCCTGTTTAACCATTTGATTCCCTCAATAAGCAACATGATTTGTAGGTTTCTTCTTCTGATAGAAGACTAACCATATTAAGATATTTTGGGCAGCTTGTTGTGAAGCCTGGGAGCTCTCTCATGCCAGAGATGCCCCATAATATTTGTTAAGATGGTTGTTGCGCTGGTCGGACCGTCGATGCTCCCTAATCTCGTTTGATTCGGGTTGAAGCGTGTTGTGGCCCCTCTCTTTCCCTTTCCGAAATCTATCCACCAGTAGCTGTATCCCAGCTGAATCCCTCTTCTGGCATGTAAAAATTTATGCACAATGCTTCTAAGGATGGTTGGCCACATGATCTTGCAAATGGAGTGGCTATCGGGCCTATGAAATCCCTGCAATAGTCCCTTTCAAATGATAACCATGAATGTTTTCTATTTCATAAATAAAACACTACAACTATGTAAATCTCGCCCTTCTCTATTCTTTTCGGACCTCAAAATTCCTTAAACATGGCCTATTCTTTCATCGGTTCCGCCCCCTGGGTCACTGTAATCTATCGCAGCCGGCCTGGTCCCTTTGTTCCCCTTGTATTTTGAAATACTTAAAAACACAGGAAATACATGAAAATTTGCCTCCCTCCAGACTTCAACTCTTATGGATTTCATTCCCGAACCCTTTCGGGTCCGGGACTCATCGCAATCGGCGTTACCATCTATATAGAGGCCCTGCTCCTTCACAATATTCCAATGCAATCTTATCGCAATCGCATATCGCTCCAGCCAATGGTATTCATATAACATGGCGTATTTTCCTGCTAATTGCAAACTTGCGATGTGATGTGGGCCCCCCCAACCCTTGGTAATGGTCCGCTACGATGTAGCGATGCAATTTGATCGCAATTGTTGATCGCTCAATGCCGCGGCTTTATAGGTTATGCTCTTCACTTCCGCGACTGTCGATGTGACTCACTGATTAACTGTCCCTTTAGCTTGGCCGATTGCGATTTAGCCGGTTAGATCTTGGCCATTGATCAACCAGATCTAACGACAGTTGTGCATTTCTCTGTTCAGGCCTTGAATACTTTTTTTCTTTCACTATTTTGGAGTATTTTAGCCTCCCGATAGCATATTTCCGCCCTTCTAAGGGCTTTTGGCATATGATTGTTTCAGTCTTGGGAGGATCTTAATCAACTCTTGAAGACTTCAAGAGTGTTTTGGATCCATTCTTCGGGCCAAATGCTAACAAGGCTAACAGACACTTCTTCGATTATTGTGGTATCAGAGTTGATGTGAGGAGGAGATTCCAGCTCTACAGGCACATGGAAAACTCCATTAATTTGTCACTTAATATTTGGTATCTATTTTTTTTTTTGGAAAAGAAATTTAATTATATCATTGATTTTAGATTGATTCGAAATCAATGGATTGCTTGTCACAGTAGGCATTCATAAGTTTGAGAAATTGAGTGCTCCGTTTAATTCGAAAAAATGCTTCTACATTAATTTGGATACTGTAAAGTACCACTTTTCTTTTGCTATGAATTGTTTATCCATAATCTTCAATGCATATATTTTCCCAGTGTCTTTATTTTTTCCCTGACAACCCTAGAGTAAGAACCGACCCCATGCAATTTCTCGCATTCAAAATCTTCGATGTGAAAGGGTTCCTACGGAGCCCGGAAGGCGAAGCTTTTGGAGCATTGGACACCATTGTCATTTCTTTCAATTACATTGTTGTCAACAACGGGAGTCATGCGAGGTGTGGAGTTCGACTCTTGTAATGATAATTTACTACCCATCTCATTAATGTGGGGCCTTTGAGAGATCTATTGCTTTATGCTTGAAGACAATGTCAAAGCTTTGACTCCACCATTTCCTTGGATGAATATGAATGTGAACATGAGGAACTGTCTGACCAGCTTCCGGTCCATTCTGGATTTCAAATGTAAGTGAAGAAGCTTTCAATTGTGACTCTAGTTTGTTGCCAATATTTTGTGTGGAAATCCACAAATTAGTTATCTCTTCGACAGTCAGATCTACAAACCTCTTCGATAGTCAGTTATCAATACCCTGATACTCTTCTTAGTCCCCATATTGTTAGGAGGAAATCGACGAAAGACTTCTCATGATTTCCTTATGTTACCGCACTTATGAATTGTTTCTTGCTGCATGGTACGGATTGCCCTTTATATCACCTAATAACATTCTGCTGACCACGGTTAATGGAACTGGGGGCATTCTAGAATTTTGCTACATGATCATGTTCCTCTTCTAGATTGACGACAAGAAATATTAGGTGAAAATTTTTGGTCTTCTAGTGAAAATTTGTTTGATGAATGTAGTACTTTGGCAACTGAAATTCAACACAGAGATAAATTCACCAGATCAGCCATAAAGGTTCTCGTCAACACTTAAGGGGTTGATTTAGTTCAATTTTCTTATATTAATCAAACAATGTGGAAGGGTGGCAATTTTTTTTTGGGAGTAATAAGGAAAATTAATGGAGAGAAAAGTATTTTTTTTTGTAATGGGGCGAAAAAGTTTTTTTGTAATGGAGAAATAAGGTGAGTTGGGTAATCTCTCAAATAAGTGATTTTTTATTTAAAATCTGTAAATTTGGGTTCATCTCATTGTAACTCAAAGTAATTTTACTTTGAGGGGGGTGAAATCTTTCTTCCCCCTTTTTTTTTTTTAAATCAGGATTTGCAAGAGCATTGTAAAAGTCAAATTTCGAAAGTTATCTTGTAAATATTTGAGAAATTGACTAGAACTAAGTGTAAATCTCAGTCATTTTTCTCCTGTTTCAACAACTATATGAGGGCCAAGGCCAAGTCCCGATAGATCATTTTTTTGCGTAGTGTGTTGCACGTTTTGTTGCCCATCTTGATATTTTTTCTAAGCCTGATTCTTAGTATGAAGCTTCAACACTACAATGTCAAAGTTGATTAATTTGTTTTCTGATTCCGATAAACTTGAAGTTACAAAATCTTAGAAAACATGGCAACGCCTCATCGAAAGCACTCTCATTTATAATGAACTTTGGCATGATATATGTGATGGTGATATTAAGCCAAATAAACCCACAAATGCAGTTGCACTAGCAAAATGGGAAGTTAAGAATGCCAAAGAATTATCTCTCATTAAATATTTTGTTAATGATGAAATGTATGTCCATATAGAAAATGCTACAGATGCATGGTATGCTTTGCGAATTTTTAAAGACTTCTTTGATACTCAGCCTGAATCAAAGAAAGTTGATCTACAATGAAAATTGTTGCAACAAAAATTGACTGAAGGAGATGATGTCCTTGAATACATCTCTAGACTTAAGAATATTAAGCAGGAAATCATTAATGTTGGTTTTCAAGTAGTAGATGATAGTTTTATGGTCACAGTTTTAATTGTTGGACTTCCTTCTTCCTACACACATCTTTTGGAAACTCTACAATTAACTGGAAAATTAGAGAAGCTAAAGTTTGATGAGCTTTGCGAAATGTTGACCCAACATGATAAAACCTTTGGGAAGAAAAAGAAAGTTTGTGAAGATGTCTTTTTCATAGAGGCCAGTACTAGTAAATCATCAACTGACAATTCTAGAAGAAGAGGCAGAGGGAATTTTAGTCATAATCAAGCAGCACATAATGTACAAAGTCGTGGTCGAAGCCAAAGCAGAGGAAACAACTTTAACAGTGGCAACAGTTCAGGTAGGAGTAATTTTCAAGGCAGAGGAAACGGTCAAGGAAGAGGCTATTTTCAAGGAAGAGGAAATAATCAAGGTAGAGGACAACCTAAAAATAGAAGTCAAAGCAGAGGCAGAGGACAGTCTCCAGGAAGAGGAAGAGACTTAAGTCAAATTGTGTGTCGCATATGTCACAAAGTTGGACATTATGCTGAAGATTATCGAACTTCTATTGATAAAATACCCAAGTTTCATCAGCACTCAACACAATTTGCAAATGATCAAGATGATGATGGTTCAGAATATGTCTTTACTTCTTCACCGGCATTACAACTTTCCTCCTATCTTAAGAGTGATTATGAAGATGCTTGGATCTTGGTTTTAGGAGCAACTCAACACATGACTTGTCAATAAGACTTCTTTTGGAATTTTCAAGATTTCAAACTTAATTCCATCTTTCTTGCTAATGATACAAAACATAATCCTTATAGTGAAGGTGCAGTTAAAGTTTCTCTCCCTGGAATTGGAGAAAAAATGATTTCAAATGTATGGTACCTACCAACCTTTAAGAAGAATTTGTTATCTTTAGTCACAATTTGACAAGCAGGAGATTAGATAATTATGGAAGATGGCTTAGTTAAGATTAATTCAGTCAAACAGAGCTTGAAAACTGTGATGACAGGTTATGAAGATAGAAAATTTTTAAGGATAAAAGGGACAATTATTCCAAGGCATTCTGACTTTGCAGGGGCAGTGACTATAGGAATTTCACCTATAATATTGTGGAATGTAAGATATGGACATTTAAATTTTGAAAGTCTTTCTCAGTTGCAAAAACAAGGGATGGTTAAGGGACTTCCAACTTTCAAAAAGGAAAATGCAAAATGTGAAGCTTGCATTTATGGAAAACAAAGTCGAGAAAGTTTTCCAACAAGTTCTTGATGTGCAAATAGGCTATTGCAACTAGTTCACAGTGATGCTTGTGGACCACTACAAAATTCATTAGGTGGTTGCAAATATTTCTTACTATTCATTGATGATTTCAGTAGAATGACGTGGGTTTATTTCTTGAAGCAAAAGTCAGAAGCATTTGAAAAGTTTAAAATTTTTTGCCAACTTGTTGAAAATGATGTCAAAGAAAAAATGGGCACTCTCAGGACAGATAATGGGGGAGAATTCACTTCAAATTAATTCAAAACTTATTGCAGCGATAATGGCATAAGAAGACATCTTACAAATGTTTACAATCCATAGCAAAATGGAGTAGTAGAAAGAATGAATCGCACCTTGTTAAGAATGGCGATATCCATGTTAATTTTCAAAAAGTTAAGTCCAACATATTGGGTA
Source organism: Pinus taeda (assembly GCA_000404065.3). Taxonomy (NCBI): domain Eukaryota; kingdom Viridiplantae; phylum Streptophyta; class Pinopsida; order Pinales; family Pinaceae; genus Pinus; species Pinus taeda. The sequence continues at coordinate 184,371 of APFE030008578.1, read as the reverse complement.
GAAGCAAGTCATACAGCTGTCTACTTAAGAAACAAATCTCCAACTACTTCTTTACACAAAATCACACCTTATGAAGCTTGGTTTGGTTTCAAACCTCAAGTTAAACATCTTAGAGTTTTTGGATCAGTATGTTATGCCTTACTTCCGAAAGAAAAAAGAGCTAATCTTGACTCAAGAAGTTTTAAATGCACAATGATTGGATATTTTGATGAGAATAAAGGGTACCGTCTTTTGACCAATGGAAAAATTATTGTGAGCAAGGATGTAATTTTTTATGAAACAGAGAGTAAGAGTGCTAAAGAAATAGAAATTCTTCTTCAAAAGTTAGAAACTAAAGGCAATCAAAGAAAAGGAAATATGCAAAGTCAACCAAATTCACCAAATTGGTATGAATTTGATTTTCCTTCATCTGAAGATGTTTCATCCAGTCCATCTACTTCAACAACACCATCTAGATCTTCTAGCAGTTCATCCGCATCTCCAAGCAGCAACAGTTCTTCTGACAATGATTCTCCACCTCCAGAATCTTCAATTGATCGACAAACATCAGTTTACATTAATCCTCTTTACAATGATGGTGATTTTTTAGAATTTCAAACAAGTGAGCATCAACTACCAAAATGGGTAGTTCAACTTTTGAAATATGTAAGGCCTGATGAGCAGAGTAAAACAGGAACAAGGACATCATAAAAAAGTGAAGGAAATTTTGCCTTGATAGCAAACGATTTTACTGAGCCTTCCACATACAACGAAGTAGTAAAACATAAAGAATGGCAACATGTTATGATTGAAGAATATCGAGCAATAATTGATAACAACACTTGGAAACTTGTTGATTGTCCTCAAAATGTTAAACCCATAGGATGTAAATGGGTTTATAGAGTTAAGTACAATCAAAATGGAGAACTTGAAAAGTATAAAGCAAGACTTGTGGCTAAAGGTTTTGCATAGAAGGAAGGCATTGATTATGAGGAAAATTTTTCTCCTACAGCTAAATGGAGCACCATCTAATTAACATTTGCATTGGCTGCTCAGAAAGGATGGAAAGTTCATCAAATGGATGTAAAAAGTGCTTTTCTCAACAGGGACTTATAGGAAGAAGTATATATAACACGACCACCAGGTTTTGAAATTGAAGGGTAGGAACATAAAGTCTGCAAATTGATCAAGGCTTTATATGGGTTAAAATAAGCTCCTTGAGCTTGGTATGCCAAAATGGATGAATACCTTAGGAAATTTGGTTTTCAACAAAGTGAATCTGATGATACTTTGTATGTGTGACAACAGGGTAAATATCTGGTGATTCTTATTATGTATGTAGATGATTTGATCATTATTGGAAACAATGATGATCATATTGTACAGGTGGAAATGGAGTTGCATGCAGGTTTTAAGATGATAGATTTGGGATTACTTCACTACTATCTTGGTTTGAAGTCTTCCAACATCCACATCATATTTTCATTTCTCAGAGGAAGTATACAACAGAGGTTCTTCAATGATTTGGAATGCAGTATTGCAAGCTCATTCTTACCCCCATGGAAAAAAACTTGAAACTTTCAAAATTTGAAGGGGGGGAAATGGTGGACAGCACTACTTATAAACAGTTGATTGGCATCTTGATTTATTTGACAAACACTTGCCCTGATCTATCTTATGCAGTCAGTATTATTTCACGTTTTATGCAGGAACCACGAGATAGCCACTAGAATGCAGCCAAAATAGTTCTTCGATATATCCAAGGAACAAAAGATTTTGGTCTTCTTTACAAAAAGACTAAAAACTTTGTACTTGGTGGTTTTTCAGATGCCGACTTTTCTGGAAGTATTGATGATCGAGCATCAACATCAGGTTATTTAATGAGCATGGGGTCAGCAGCAGTGTCTTGGAGTTGTAAGAAACAAGATACAGTGGCCACTTCTTTAGCAGAAGCAGAGTACATTTCAGCATGGGAAGCGGCATGTGAAATTGTTTGGTTGCGCAGAATTTTGCAAGACTTGGGCATTTCTCAGGCAGAAGCTACGTCATTATTCATTGACAGTCAGTTAGCCATTAAGCTTGCCAAGAACCTAGTTTTTCATTCAAAGACAAAGCATGTGGACACCAAGTATCATCATATTAGATCTCTCATTGTTGTCCTCAAGCCAATTTATTGTCCTTCAGAAGATCAGATCTCCAACATTTTCACGAAACCTCTTGGCAGAATAAAATTTACTAAGTTCAGGGTTGAACTTGGTATTTGTTGTAATGTATCTTTGGATCATAGGGGGGAATGTTAGATGATCCAAAAATAAAATATTATCATAGGTTATAAAGTTAGAATAAAATAATTATTAATTTAATATTTTAAATTAATAATTACTAGTCTAGAATATTTAATTATTAAATGTAGACATTTAGAATTAGAATATTGTTGTAAAAAGATATGACTCTACAAATGTGTCGTATCTTAGGCTCTAATTTAGGATAATTGTTAGTAAGTTGTTTAAATAGCTTTTATTGTAAATGGACACTTGTTATTTTATAAGTGATCCATAATCTGAGGTAGTTAGGACATCGAGCTTATAAATAGCTCATTGCAATAGTGTTTTGTTGTTCGGGTGCAAACTATTGCAAAATTCTAGATGTAATTTTATTTTCTTATTAATTAAATTATGTGTCTGAGGACACTTCTTCCATTATTAAGACAATTTCCAAATGGTATGACAACTAAAGAAACGAGACCACTCAAGATAAAATCAAATTCTTATGTGTTTATTTCTCGAATATTGTTTAGAAGAAATTTTGATGGCATGTTGTTGAGATGACTCAACCACTCTAAGTCTATTGAATCATAAAATATATGCATCAAGGTGTTTGTGGTGGACATTTTTCTCTAATGGTATGATCTTGTATGATCATTTGAACATTTTTTTATTGCCTTAAATTATTTAGAGACGCTCGTGCCTTTATAAGAAAATGTTTACCATGTCAAAAAATTATGGAAGAAAATAAGGTTTCTATGCCTCTCAGGAGGGGAATTTTGAGGTAAAAAATAGGGCCTCAAAATGAAAAATGTACTAATAAAATAAACTTTAAAAGAACCAATAGGATTCAAGATGACGATGTCATCCTCAAGTAAAAATGTTTTTATATGGAAAGGAAGAAAACCACCTTTTTAGTTGTATTTCGACTTATCTCCTTATAGGTTTACTCACATTTCAAGTGTGGGAACTCGTTGGATGCAAAATTAGATTTTGTAGCCAACAAGTAAATTTCACAACCAACGAGTATCTACTTTGCATACTTTTGAGTAGACCGACACCAAGAAAAAATGAAAATACATGAAAAGATGTGTTTACCCACTCTACAAACTCTTGAATAGACCCACATCGAAAAAAATGAAAATACATGAAAAAATGTGTGGTTCTACTCAAAAGTATACAACGTTCGTACTCATTTGATGTAGAATCTACTCATTGGATACAAAACTTAATTTTTCATCCAACTAGTACCCACACATGAAATGTGAGTAATAAGGATATAAGTCGAAAATACAATTAAAAAAATAGTTTTCTTTCTTTTCCTTTAAAAATTCATATTCATATTTTATTATTTTTACTATTGTTTTATTATTTTCCTTAAGATACCTAATTTAGACCTCAAAATTCTCGTAATGAAAGGAAATCATAGTTGAAAGTCTTTTTACATAATAGAGTTTAGATGTCATTGGTCCTGTTACCACTAAAACCAACAGGGAACTTAAAGGGGTTCCTAAGAGGGAAATTACTAGGTTCAGGGAAACAGTGGAGGCTTAGTCCACTGTTACCACAACTAAGTCTCCTTTCTCTTTATGGACTTTCACTGATGGGAGGAGTCCCGATAGTGTAGGGAGCAATTCTAAAGTATATGCTAATGAATAGGTGGAAGGCGACCCTAGAAACCCTTTCCCGAGGATGGAGTGAAGAATGGAACTTGCTTGCTCTTTAAGCAATGGACTTGGTCTTCCAAGAGAAAGAGGTGAGGATTGGTGGATTGGGAGAGAAGGAATAGACTTGCGGGCAAGGTTCTCAATCTCTATAATCCTTGGGAAACTTGGACTCCCAAATGGTTCTTGACAAATGATCTTTATTGAGAAGTGGGACCACATAGGGCTAAGTGAACCAAACCTAGGTTTGGGGATGGAATGCAAAAACCAATGATGTTCCTATCCTGGACAAGGTGAAGGGAAAAGACCAAACAAGAATATTTACTTCAAAAGGTTGAATTGATCATGTTGAGGTCTATCCTTTGGGATGCCTAGGAAAAATGCGATCCTAGAGTTAGGGCTTGGGATTCCCAGAGATTCCACTATTAGAATTGCCTCAAATTTGGAGGATAGGGAGGGGACCCACCAACACAGTAGCTTGTAGGAGATCAAAGTTTTTCCTTGGGTCAATTCCTAAGAAATTGATGCCTTAGGTGACCTTCGAGGGCCAGACCTGGGAAAAAGTGATAATAGGTGAAAAAGGCGAAGGGGATGACCACCCTTTTTAGGGATCAGTGCCTAATTCACTTGGGGATATGGATTCAAGGATGATGATGAGTAAGAATCTAGTTTCTTGATCAAGGAGGCCCAAAAGGTCAGCTTCATCCAATGTTGAGAGAAAGAAAAGAAAGTGACCTTCAAGCATGTATACTTCAAATAAAATGATGCAATCTTATTGAGAAAAATAATCTCTAGGACATTTCATTCATATAACATTGGCCCATACATTAAATTAGTTAAAACATGCTCAATTCCACATTTCAATCATGCAACAACTAGCCCTAATTTTAATGATATGCAACAACAAGAATAATAACATAAAAATTTACCTACAACATTATAGATTAAATCCAACCAGCATTTTGTTTACAAGACGAAGCTCCAAGACAAGATAAATAGACCAAATCCATACGTCAAAATTCATCCATCTCCAAAAAATATCCTCCAAGGAAAAAATGTGAAGTTCTCTATGATTAGAGAGAACCCAAGTCAAGTGATGATCCAAATGAATGTATCTAACATCAATATATAGCCTCGTAAGGAGTTTGAATTAGCCTATGGGCCTACATTAGCCCCTAATAATAAAATAATGTGCAAATAAAACCCCTATTGGTGACAAGCCCACCAAACTATCTCACACATGGAAAAATAAGCCTCACATGGGGTCAAATAATAATATTTACATGTCGTGGGGCCCTCCAAAGGCCTAATAATGTCCTGAAGTGCCATATTGAGGAATAAATTCCTCACAATATTATGGACAAGGGAGGTGGCCCCTTGTTCTCCAAGTAGTAGACCTGCGGTGCTCCCAGTGGGTCCGAGGACACATAAACGACCCTATGGGTCTCCATATGGATCATAAATGGTTGTAGATCCTCTGCAAGGGTCTGACTGGTGGAGTGAATGTTTCCATGACATCATATAAGTCCTAGGACACCTTCCAAGGGTGTGGGTCTCCTGTGGGGGCTTATTGGGCATAATGTACCAAGCATATCACCATCATCCCAAAAGTGGATCACTAGTAGTCTCTAAGCATTGATGAAGATTTGTGGAGTGTTTTCTATTGTTGTGGAGGTGAGTGGATCTCTGGACACTATATATGTGCCAATGTAGACCTCTGGGGGTTAGGATTTCATATAAGGAGACCAAACCCAAATGGAAACCACCTGTAATCCTGCATAAGATCCAATGCATCCCCAAGGCTTCCAATACAACGAATCATTAAAATAATCGGGTAAAAGAGTTTACAAACCATGGATAACAAAGCGGGCACTTCATAATGGCACGCCCTTTCGTAGTGGGCTTTGGTATGTGCTAGTGTCTCCAAGCTCCAAATGCAGTTAACCAAGTGCCTTATTAGGAGGTTTCAGCCCTTAAAGGGGATAATATGTCCAAGGTACATCCCTCTAATGAGGGTGGGAAGTGATAAATATGTGGAATGGAGTAGGGAATGAGAGGGGCAACCTTGGGCCACAAAGTGGGGCATAGGGGTAGTTGGATAAGGGGAAGCCCACACCTGAGTATGTAATGTATAGGAGGGAGAAATCGTGGTACATGAGGTGCCTTGACCTTGATTTTTCCACCCTTATTTATATGCCTTTTTCCTTTTATGGATTTTCTTTAATTAATTGCTTGAGGCTCAAAGGAAAAGAGCATGATATGTAAGATGTAGCAGTGATTACCTCCTTTTAGGTGGGGCGGTTAGTTTCCCTCCAGGGATTGGGACAATCATGGGTTCCTTAATGATAAAGGAGGCTCATCTAGGGCCTATGGAACCAGGGTGATGACCATGGATTGGGGTAGAGCTCATGTATTAGCTTTTGCCCACTTGCTAATTATTTTTGTCCCAGCCATATTTTGCATTTTGTGGTACAATTTCCTATTAAATGTGGCCAATTACACTTTTTTCTTTTTCTTTTAGTTGCTTCAACCTCGAGGGCACTTTCTAGGCTTGACCCAAGGTGGGGACAAGGGGATAGGGAGGTTGGCCCTATGTGGATCCAAAGTGGAAATGTGGACCCAGGTGGGAGAAATGATGAATGGGGGTACAGTGAATGGAAAGGGTGTAATATATGCGGATAAAGGAACAACACCACACACCGAAAATGGGGTTTTCCCAAGTAGTACCACCCTATAACCAAATGGTCAATAAAGGAGATCCCACAAGACTAAGATGCAAGGGTAAAATCCAAAAGAGATCAAGGGGACAAGAGCATAAACTAAGCCCACTCTTTCCACCAAATTCCCCATCGATCCATTCCCAAAAGCATCCATGATAAGTAAACCCAATACTCAATTACCAAATGACATGACATACCTTTACATTCGAGAGGACCACCTTCAAACATATGATCAATACAGGTGGGTGAGGGACAACATGGTTGGCTCGGGTGGCAGAGAAATGGCACAACAAGCTAGTAGGAGGATACAATGGGTTGTTGGTTGTCGGTTGAGGTTCATCATGGAGAAAAATTTATCCTAGGGATATCACCCACAAAGTGGTGGGTAACCAGTCCCATAAATCCTAAGTCCAACTTGAGTTATTATTACATAGTAACATCCACTGATTATCTTACAAAGTGGTCAAAAGAAATAGCATTGAAGCAAGCTAGTACTAAGAATCTTATTCAATTTATACAAGAAAATATGTTATCAAGATTTGAGTTTTGGAAAAAATTATCATACATAATGGTTCTATATTCATTAGTTCAAAGTTTACAACATTTGTGGAAAGTTTGGTATGCTAATGGGACAACCACACAGTTACCATCCTCAAGGAAATATAGTTTTTGAATCAATTAATAAGTCTTTGGTGGAAATTCTTAAGAAAAAAAATTTTACAAACCAAAGGAATTGGCATAAGAAATGTTAGATTTCCTCAAAACCCAGTAATTGATTCACAATTTTCAAGTGTAAAACCATAAATACAAACAATTTTTGTTTTGTAAACTTAAATTACAAATACACTGAGTTTTCTAACTTATCATGCATAGTGGAAATAAATAAATCAGAAGACAAATGCATTCAACACATGGAACGCAAGATATACCCATTAAACCCCAACTTTGGGGAAAACATACAAACTGTGTGTGTTTTCTATGAGCTTAGCAAATGATAAAGTCCAGAAATTTATACAGCAAGGGAATACTTCCCTTTTCCTTTCTACAACAAACTCCACTCAATAACTGATTTGAACCAAAAGCAATACAACCCCTATGCATTCATATTAATCTACGGCTACACAAATCTACTCTTATGCACACAAATGTGTACTATATGGATGCACAAGTCAACCTCCCCATGTGCACTGTAACTTTTTGTATGGCTATGTTGGTTTTGGGCTAGGCTAAGGGTATTCAACCCCTTCCTTCCTTCCTCTTGATAATTGATATGTTCATTGACTATTGAAAACCATAACTTCTTTTGTTGAGCCAATCACACACTCTATGTGTTCATCTAATTGGACACTTACTCGCTCTATCTCCTTTTATTATTTGTGTTGGATGTCTAATCCGTTAAGGGTTATGGTGTGGAAGTTGAATAGTTAAAGGGAGTCCAAGAGACCTTGGAATATGAATCCAACGGTCATGTAAAATGTATAAATGCACATCATCCTGAATAATAAATGTAATGAATGCTTATTATTTCATATTTTGTTCATATTCCATGTGTGTGTTTGACATGGAATTACAGTGGGTGATCTCCTGCCTTGCTAAAGTGTGAGCTACCTGTTTTTGTGGCCTTTGTAAACCTGCGCTCTCCTCCTTGTTGGTTTTGTGCCTTTCTGAGTGTTTGTAAGTGTTTGTAAGAGCAGAGACCGGCCATCTGTCAATTATACGCCTATCAAGACTATCATCTTCAACCCTTGCCTCCCCTCTGCTTTTTTTGTGCCATTCTCTATTGTTTTCTTGCACCCCTCCTAGATGTTGCTCTGAAAATTAATTCAAAAATGACCACCTGTAGCACGCTTTTCTCTCTATTTTAGTGAGTCAAGTCAATACATTTTATTTGTTGGCAATGCAACCACTATAGGAATGAGCTTCCTGTGGAACAAAGTCATCTAATCTTTCAATCTCTATCGAAAGTCATGAATGGAGTGTGAGTTATTGAGTTAAGCGTTGAATGGTAAATTCTACCAGTGATGAAAGTCGTTCCTGTGTATGATTCTTTGGAATAGTGTGGAATTATTTATGCATTGTTTTTTTACAAGCGTTGGAATTTTTCTAAAAAACTGTGAGCTAAATTCCTTCTGAATCGAGGCATTACGAACAATGAGTTTAACTCCATCGAAACTTGGAAATCGATGCATTGAAAGTGTTGGGCATTGCTAGTTGGTGTGTACATTTGAAGAGTCCTTAGTATCTAATATGGTTTGATCTGTAGGCTTAAATGGTGAGATTACTCCTACATTGAAAATTTTGAATTATGGGTTGAATATTTTTTGAAAGGTTGTGGTATATATGTTGGGGTCGTGGTATGTTGAAAAATGCACCAATAAATCCTCAATTTGATTTTGCCTTGATTAAATTGAGAAAATTTGAAATTCCACATCAATAGACAACTTGGAGGAGTCAACCGAGGTAACATGGCTCTTGTCACTCAGTTAGCTCAGTTAATTTGAGTTAGAGGCATGAAGTTCAATTGTATGTAGTGATTCCTAGATTTTAGGAGCTAGGTTGAGTTAATTTCAATTGGAATAAGTTAAACTAGTTCTAATTGTTAATAGAACTAGTTGGTGGTCAGTTAAGTAGTGGGGCATCAGTCTAACTCAAATGTCATCTAGTTAACCAATCAATCAACTAATAATTAGCTCATGCATGCAAAGAATACAAGTTGCCCAGTTGTGGTGGAGTTTCCAAGGCAGTTAACAAGTAGCTGTAAACTAGTTGAGTTTACAAGTGTTGCATGAGTTCAGGTGATCAACCCTAACGAATTGTGCAAACATTTTGGAGGAAATTCCTAATTAATAGGGGCCTATTTCCTCAGGAATTGTGCAAGGAAATAGGGGCTCAAGAAGAGGCGAAATCTGACTAAGTCTGGGTCAGAGATTCTAAGTGAATAAAGAGATAGGTTAATCACTTGCAAGCTGTTCTCAGTTGAGAAAAGCAATTGTTATACATCTTTATTCATTATATTAATGCAAGGAAGTGATGAGGCTTTTAGAAGTTTTCTTTCCTTGGGAAAAATACTATTTACATGTGTGTTATTTCTTATTGCAAGTCTGAGATTTTTGTTCTAAATTGTGAATTAATGTCCGCAGAGAAGTAGAGCAAGTTTGTGTCTTGTGATTTTGATTAAAAATTTATAAGTAGTTTCAAATCTATATTGTAAGTTATACATGGTATCAGAGCAGGATTCACATTAGAGCGGGAATTTCAAGTTTGTTTCTCAGGAGGTTCGAATTTGGATTTCAATGCAATTGGATGTCTTCGGAGCTGAGAATATGGCCTTCAATGGACTAAGGCTAGAGTATGCCTTGGAAGGAACCTCTAATTTTGTTGCATGGAAGGATCACATGGAGGCGGTATTGGATGACAATTGATTACTAGAATAGATCAAGCAGATGTTGGAAAACCACCAGAATATGATGCCCAAAACCTTGCTTAGTGGAAGAAAGATGTAGCCAAGGCAAGGAGAATAATCTTGGAGGTAGTAAGGGATCAGATGTTGGAAAACCACCAGAATATGATGCCCAAAACCTTGCTCAGTGGAAGAAAGATATAGCCAAGGCGAGGAGAATAATCCTAGAGGAAAAGAAACTCTAATCACAATATGGAAATAATTGGTAGAATTGTTTAGAATAATAGTGACCATGAGAAGCTGACACTCAAGGATAAACTTCGAAGTATCAAGATGTAGAAGAATGACACTATTATGCACTATCTCAGCAAGTTCACACAATGTCTCGATGAACTTGGCAGGGTTGGTGTTAATGTACCTAAAGAATAATTGGTAAGCCTAGCCCTTCTGGGCCTTCCCAAGAGCTATCATAACTATCAATATTCGATGAATGGGAGGGAGAAACTACCGAATTTAGAGTGTTTATGGTCTAATTTGGTACAAGAGGAAATAAGAAAGAATACCCAAGATGGGACTTCATTCAAGGATGAGGATGAAGAAAACTTTGCATTGGATGGAAAGGAAAAGAAGGGAAAAGAGAAGAAATCTCAATCCAAACCAAAGTCCAACCAAGGATGCAAGAAGAAATATTTGTCCAAAATTAAATGCTTATATTGTCATGAATTCGAGCTCTGTGCCACGAAATATCCACACAAAAAGGAAAGCAAGAAGACCTTAGGAGGAGAATTAGATGGAGCCTTGGCTTCACAGTTCAATATTGACTTTACCCTTATCACGTAGGGAGCATGTGGTACTTGGACTCAGGGGCATCATGCCACATGATAGGGTGTAGAGATTTTTTCAATGACCTGGAGGAAAAATACTTGCAGATGCACATCGAGATGGGGTGCGAAAAAATGTATAGTCCAACCAGGATTGGTACAAAAACCTTTCAGAGGGAGGCGATCTCCCCCCTTAGGCTAATGGATGTCATGTTCATTCCGGGCCTAAAGAAAAATCTCATCTTTGTTGCAGTCTTGGAAGACCATGGTTATAATATGATCTTCAACAAAGGAAAAGCATTCCTTAGACACATAGCCACGAGATAGGTGAATCAAATTAGGGTTCGAGTCAAGAACCTGTATTCACTTGAGGTAAAAGATGCATGCACATCCTTGAGGAGCAAGGCAGATATGGTGGTTGAGAGGGATAACGATAGACCTCTCAAAATGGAGCCTAAGGAAGTTGTGGAGCAGCCACAAATAGAGCCAGAAAGGAGACATCCACTAAAGAAAATACCTCTTGTAGTAGGAGAGTTCGATCCAAGTGGGCATAGGGAGCACATGCAACTATACCTCTAGGAGTGAGGTGGAGTGATGTAGATCCGTAGTCCAAGAGTTGCAGAAATTTGGGCAGGGTACATTGAGGCACTCTCCTCATGGGTCATTACCTTGCTATAGGGGCCCACATTATTCAGTATCAAGAGGATAAATGTCATTCAGATACTGAGGAGTGCATAAGAGTGTTGACAATAGAGTAGGAGGCTCAGTACCAAAGTCAACAACAACACAATTTTCCCAATAGACAGTTGCAGACACAATTGATTCAATGTTTTTTTTGTTTTGTATTTTGGATATTTCTTAGTTGAAATGTTGCAGTAGAAGAAACAATAGTGAGAGTTGTTTCATTCAATACATTCTACAGGTGAATGATTGGGGTAATTGATAATCCCTTTCTTACTGAGAGGGAGTGTTGAAAAATGTAGCAAGAAATTCTCAATTTGATTTTGCTTTGATTAAATTGAGAAAAATTGAAATTCCACATCAGAAAACAACTTGGAGGAGTTAACTCAGCTAACATGGCTCTTGTCACTCAGTTAGCTCATTTATTTCGAGTTAGGGGCATGAAGTTCATTTATATGTAGTGATTCCTAAATTTTAGGATCCTAGGTTGAGTTAATTTCAATTGTAATTAGTTAAACTAGTTCTAACTGTTAATAGAACTAGTTGGTGGTCAATTAAGTAGTGGGAAATCAATCTTAATCAAAGATCATGCAATTAAGTGTTCAAACAACTAATAATTAGCTCATGCATGCAAAGAATATGAGTTTCCTAGTTGTGGTGGAGTTTCCAAGGAAGTTAACTAGAAAGTGCAAACTAGTTGAGTGTACAAGTGTTGCATGAGGTCAGGTGATTAACCCTTAGGAATTGCACAAGCATTTTGGAGGAAATTCCTAATTAATAGGGGCCTATTTCCTCAGGAATTGCGCAAGGAAATAGGGGCTCAAGAAGAGGAAAGTTTGACTAAGTTTAGGTCAGAGCTTCTCATTGAGCAGAGATAAAGTTTAAGCACTTGCAGGTTGTGCTCAGTTGAGCAAAGCAATTGTAATACATCTTCATTCATCATATTGACGCAAGAAAAAATTGGGGTTTTTAGTGGTTCTCTTTCCCCTGGAAAAATACTATTTGCATGTGTGTGATTTCTTATTGCATGTCTGAGAGTTTTGTTCTAAATTGTGAATTAATGTCTGCAGAGCAATAGAGTAGGTTTGTGTCTTGTGATTTTGATTAAAACTTCATAAGCAATTACAAATCTACAACGTAATTTCTACATGGTATTTATATGTTGCATTGAATAGTTTTTTAAGGGGCGCATTGAATATTTTTTTGAAAACCATAGAAGGTATTAAGCTACGTTGATTCATCATATGTGGTATCAATGTTATGTGTTGTATTTTATATGTGTGTTGGACTTTTATATAATGTGAAGTCTGTGTAAAGGTTGTGTGCCATATGACCATAGGTATGACATGAAAGTCTATGTGAGGTTCATGAATTAATTCTTATATGCAGCGTTGGTGAATGGTTATAAGATTTCCATATAATTCATTGGTGAATGTGTATAATATTTCCATAAAATGTGTATGTTTTGAGTGGAGCCATAATATTACATGTAAGGTATGAAAGTGAATATGGCATATAGATTTTGTTGGTTGAATTGGTTTATGTGCATTAAGCTATTTTTTTTTAAGGTTGTATGTTATATGGTATGAAATAGAGTATGGTATATGACATATTTATTTTGAAGGCCATGTATGGTATGTGATGATATACATATAGTTTGGTGCATTTGACTAATAAGCTTATATATATTATATATATATATATATATATATATATAATAGGTCAATATTGAGAGCTCGCATTATTATTTGAAGACAAAATTGTATGTTAGTCAGTTCTTTAGCAGTAACATTGCTTTGAAATGGATTTATTGGGTGATGTACTAGAGTTACTTAAAACTATGATTCATTCTACTATTCATAACACAAAAAAAATCAACAAGGAAAGTCTTTTTGACATTCAAACTTGTTTTCAAAATGCATAACAAAAGATTGATTTTTTGCAACTTGAGTCACAACTTTAGAAAGATGAGTTACAACCACGTAGACATCATTCTGAACTTTATTTTTTTAGAAATATCCTTTATTTGAGGCTGAAACAGACACCCGTCAACAACCAACAAGTGATCAAGTCAATAAAAATTGAGGTTGATCCCCATCATGTGTCAATTTCAGGAGAAATTTTGCATAAAGATGCAGAAGTTCACATTCCACTTCCCAAGCCCATCATGAAACCTTAGGAAGAGATTGCTAACAACAAGAAAAAAATGGGTCTTGCATATGACAAGGAGATTTCCTTTCATATTATAGATTACTCAAATCCCATTCAGTTTCAAAGTGTTGGATTTCTTCAATACAGTCCATATTCATTTGTTCCTGCTCCACATTCACAACAGATTTTCAGATGCCAATATTGTGACAAAGTCAGCCATGTGAAATATCAATGTTTTGATCTTCATCCATGTGAGAATTGTGGTCAACACACTCATTATTCAAACATATGCTTCAAAAACAAGCCTCATGTAAGAACAAAGTTTCACCTTGGATGGATTGCTTCTTGGCAATGGGCTTCAACAAACCAAGAAGATATTTAAATCATATGATAGAATTTTTTTAGGAGTACTGAAAACTCTTGCAGTCGAGTTTTATTCATCTTCTCACCTTGCATATAATAAGGGGGGAATTCATGGTCATCTACAAGTTTCAAAGATGCAACAAGTGAGCCTGGTCCATAACTCGAACTTGATGCCTAAGCCTACAACCAAACACAACCATACCCATATTCAGAGTTGCAACTAGAGACATAGAAGCCCCTAAGCATGCCTTTGGTTGGTGGCCTTCCTTAAACCATCGCAAGTTATAGACCTTACTTATTCCAAGTTGAAGGTCTCCCTCTTCAAATCATTAGGGACAGTTCCTCTAACAAAAGATTTCAGCTTCTTTCCAGGGAAAAATCCCTCCAAAGGGAAAACCCAAAAAATCTTCTCTTCTTATAGAATTTGCTTCAAATGAGGCCAACAAGACCCAAAACCATATATTACAACCTCCTCCCAGCACCAAGTCATCCCTTCAAGATGAATTTCCAGTCAGTTTAAAGTCACACCAAGTCAACCATAGAAAAACCCTTCCAGAACTGCTTCAAATTCAAAATTTCAGCCCCCAACTACATAATTTCAGACCAAAAACTTTACTACTTAAGAAATATCATCCCCTGCAACTTTGACCCCTCCAATAACTCTACAACTTTGCACGTGTGAGAGAAAACTGGGGCAAAACTTCAATTTTCTTCTCTTCCCATTACTGCTCTCTTCTTCTTTTCCTTTCTTGTCCTCCTTCCTTAGCTTCACAGTTGAGATCAAACTTCCTTTATTGTAGATCGAATTGGTGAGTGAATGAGTTTGAACTACTTCTTTGGGCCAACTTGTCTCTACCTAGGCCGACTTGGACTAGGAGGGCTCTAGGGTTTTCTAGAGTCAAAATAATTTATTCTTACAAGATACATCTTACCCGAAAGGGTCTTATAAACATGATGTTGACTCTCTTGACTCATGACAATAAATCCTATGACCTAACAAACCCTAGAAGCACAAATAACTTGCTTTTACCTAGGAGACCATCATTAAAGAGCATGACACCCATGTTTTAAAAATAATAATTGTTTATTTTCTTCTTTTGTTTGTCACATAAGATACATATTAAAATGAGAACAATAAAATTATGAAGACTGAAAATATTTACATTTCCAACACTACTCCTGCATTGTAGTCAACTCATTCTCTAAATACTTTTTCAAAGCCCTTTCCTCCTCAAACTTCACATTGCTCCTAATGATTGTTTTCTTGAGTGTTGGTATATACACTTTGTATGCTTTGCAGGTCTCTATGTAACCCATGAATATTCCCTTCTTTGTTGTGGGCTCCAACTTCTTCCTTTTCTCCTCTGGTACATGGTAATACACTGGGCTACCAAATATCTAAAAATGTGATACATCTAGTTTCTTCCCAGTGAAATCCTCCTCTGGTGTAACTCACCCCAACACTCTATGTGGGCTCTTGTTCTATAATAAAATTCTTGTATTACATGCCTTAGCCCAAAAAACTTAGGCAATCCTTAGCCACGCAACATGGCTTTGGCCACTCCAACTATGGCCATATTCTTGTGCTCTACCACTCTATTCCATTGGGGATTATATGGTGTAGTCATCTCCCTCTTGAAGCCTTCATTGGGACATAACTCCTTGAATGTGTTTGAGGTGTACTCCCCACCATTATTAGACCCCAATGCTTATATTTTCTTGGAAAACTAGTTCTCAACCAAGGCCTTAAACTCCATAAACTTTGATAAGACTCCATCCTTCTTTTTCATGAAAAATATCCAAGTCTTCCTAGAATGATCATCAATGAAGGTGGCATAATACTTGTACACACTAAGGAATACTGTAGATAAAGGACCACAAACATCTAAATGAACAAGATCCAAGATACCCTTAGCGGTGTTATCTCTACCAGGAAAAGAGGTTTTGGCATACTTTCCAAGTGTGCAACCCTTGCACACCTCATGATGATCCACGTTGCACTGTGGTAGCCTTGTTGCTATCTCATTGAGAATTTTCAATGTGCTATGGTGCAAATACCCCATGCTCCTATGCCACAAATCCATAAGCTCCCTGCTTGAGTCACAAATCCCTCTACTGGTTAATGTTGTGATTGTCTCAAACTGTAATTTGTACAGGTTCTTATGCCTAACCATAATTTTCTTAGCCACCTTGGAGTCTGATGGTTTTATAAAATCTCTATCTTGTCTGAAGGTCACATCACACCCCTTATCCTCCAATGTTAAAATTAAAATGAGGTTCTTCTTAAGCCCTTGTATGTAAATGACATATCTAAGATATAGAGGGTTTCCAAACTCCCTCTCAAATTGGATTTTATACAAGGCAACCCTCGACCCAATACTTCTCATTATCTCTCATCTCAATGTCAAAGTGCATGTCCTTTTTTGACAGTTTGTTGAAGTAGTTCCTATTTCGTGTCATGTAACAGGACACACTATTCTCAAACAACCATAAATTCATAGCCATTGAGATTCCCATGCAAGAAATGAGTGAAAAATCCTTCTCAAAATGAGAATAAAACTCATCTATCTATGCAAAGTTTGTCACTTGGTCCTTCTTGGACCTTTTCCTCTTGTTAGGGCATTTAGTAGCATAGTGCCCAAACTAGTGACACGAAAAACACTTAATCTTATTGAGATCCTTTTTCTTATTCTCACCCTTAGAGATTGACTCTCCACCACCACTACTCCTTTTTCCCTTTGACTTGTCCCCTTTGTTAGTTAGGGAAGATTTCTCTCATCATCTTCAGTCTTAACACGAGACCCAGAGTAAGATTCTCTACATATCTCTTCTTGATCATAGTCACCCCATAATCACTCCCAATTTGTAAGATTTTCTCTGGCACATATCCCATTCATGAAGGCTTGCCATTATTTGCTAAAACCCAACAAGGAAAAATTACCATATCCCTATTTGGAAATGTATCGTCCACACCATACAACTCTTCCCTCACTTGGGTAAACTTGGCAAGGTAAAACACAATGGAATCATACTTGGACATTTTGATAATCCTCATTTTATCCTTCAACATGAGTTTCCTAGCCTCACTCGAACCCTGATAGAGGCCAATGGTGGAAATCCACGTGGCTTTGGTTGTATTCTTCTTAGTGAGCTGAGAAATAATGTGGTCTTTGACTCCCTCCAAGATGATTATTCTTGTCTTCTCATCCTTCTTGTTATGTTGAGTCAATTGTTGAGGGTCAGTGGGTGTAGTTGTGACATTATCAACAAATTCCCACACCCTTGTTCCTCTAGCACCACAGTTATCCTCTCATGCCAAGAATAGAATTTGGATACACCATCCAACCTATCCTCAAATATTAGGCCTTCATACGCCACATTGCCAATTTGCACTAGACAAAAACAATGTGCATTGCCAAAAAACCCTAGCAGCCAAATTGAATTGGTGAATTCAGTCTCTTTAAATCATAGTCCTTGCTAATGAAAATAAAACCTTTGTTCTTCCTTCAATCAAAGGTTACGCTCTGATACCATGTTCAATTTCCTTAAAGCCCAGTAATTAATTCACAATTTTCTAAGTGTAAAACCATAAATACAAACAATTGGTGTTCTAGAAACTTAAATTACAAATACACTAAGTTTTCTAACATATCATGCAAAGTGGAAATAGATAAATCAGAAGAAAAACACATTCAACACACATAACACAAGATATACCGAGGAAACACCAACTATGGGGATAACTTGCAAACTGTGTGTTTTCTTTTAGCTTAACAAATGATAAGCTCCAAAAATTTATACAACAAGGGAATACTCCCCTTCTACAAAAAACTCCACTCAATAATTGATTTGAACCAAAAGTAAGACAACCCCTGTGTGCTGATTCCAATCTATGGATGTGTTGATCTACTCTTATGTGCACAGATGTGCACTATCCAACTACATAAGTTGACCTTCCCTTACTCATTGTAAATCATTGTATGACTATGTTGAATCTGAGATAGGATAAGGCTATTCAACCCATTCTTTCTTGCCTCTTAATCGTTGATATGCTCACTGACATTTGAAAACCCTAACTTCTTTTGTTGAGCTAATCACACACTCTTTTTGCTCTTTGAACTAGCTACTTAATTTCTCTATCTCCTCTTATAATTTTGACCTTAGCCCCTCCTTCACTCGCAATGGTTGAGATTAGATCATGATGAAGGGATGATATTAAATCATAAGTTAACTTAGGTATTTTTGAATTTTTCCTAAGTCTAACCTTAGGAAATAGTTAAATAAATTAATATCCTGCTAAGTGACTACCTTGTGGGTCCCTTTGTTAGCCTTAGAACCTAGGCAAGCAAAACCCTTACTTATTTACTCCAATCAACAAGGAACTCTTGAACGCTTTATGAGCAATCAAAATAACACTATAGAATAATAGTTGGCATTCTCCAGTTTCTCTAGTATATGGAAAAGATGCTTGATTACTAATACATTTGGAGTTAAAGGAATTAACCATTAATACTTGAATCGAAGATGAATATGGATCTATGACGATGCAAGCTCGATTTCATTAATTAATGTGATTAGAGGCATAGAGAGAACATGCATTGGTTAGTATTTAAAAATGGCGAGGAATGGTAAAAAGATATTTCGACCAAGGATCCACAACCGTTTTTTTTACAAAGATAAGTTTGTCTTGTTATGGAATGGAGCTAAAGAAAAACCTTCATTGCATTTAAAATTCAAGTGTTATCATATTGAAAAGGTTTATGGTTTCAATTTATATTTGTTAAAAGGAATGGGTGGTCAAATTATAAACTTCTTGTCAATGAGCAACACTTGAAATATTTTTTCTTCTCACTTGTGTTTTTGAAAAATTAGTGTATTAAAGTTCCTATTGTATCATTTCTTTACATATTCACTTTGTTTAATCATTGTATATATATGTGCTCAACTCCATGCCCAATGGATTAAGGCCTTCTTGGTTCTCAATAACTCACAGGGGGTCATTGTCTTGCGATTGAAGTCAATATGTTGATCCATTTTCAAGTATCAAATTTAACTTCTATATTTGTACATTCATGACACTTTCTTTTTCTTTCTTCCCATTTTCACAATTCTCCGAGTGTTATAAGTTCCAATAAGTATCAAGTGAAGTTTCAAAACAATTTTATATTTATAACTTGTGTGGAAATCCATCTTGTGCGAAGATCCTTCTCTTTAAAAAAAATATTCTTTAGATTCTGCATAGACTCCCCCTATGCACATATTCTTTTTCACATGGACTCTCTCCCCCGCACAAGTTCTTTGCATACCACATAATGGTATTTCTCTACACTCCTCACTTCATAGAAAACATTCTCCCACATAATACTCATTTAACTCTTAACCATTTTATGATGATTATGGTGCTAAAAGCTTTGAATACCCATGCCCTGCACATTTTGTTATGAAACCAGCTCACAAAAAGATAGAAAAAATAGATCAACGCCTTAGAATTTAGCCTTTTCGAGGGGGCAGCCTCCTTTACATTACACAAATGAATGATTCTTTGATCATTCAAATGACAAAACCTCCTTTCTATATATAGGAGTCTATGGAGTCACAATATAACCCAGCCGACCTAACAATAATAATATAAAGGCACAAAAATAACAATAGAGTGATTTTATGGGGCACAGTAATAACAATATGGGGACAATAGGGGCACAACAATATTAAT
>APFE030008578.1:95391-114163 GCA_000404065.3 Pinus taeda | reverse complement strand
GACTCCGTCTAAGACTTATGAAACACACACATCAATGAGCAAATGACAAATTTGTTCTCCCCAGTATGGTCGCCAATATGTTAGCGCTTGGAATTCACCTAGGCTGAGATAGACGAACTCTCAAGGCTACATCAAACCATTTCACCTCGTAGCTAGCCCTACGAGGTATGAGAAGGCTCTCTCGGGTCAAAACTCGATGGATTTTGTCAATAGGATGAGTTGACCAATTAGGAACAAGGATTTTAGGCTAGTAAACTGATAAGGGGATTGATTTAAAGATTTTTGGTTTTTTGGTGGCAATTGGAAGGAGTGCAATTCAGGGTGCGGGGAATTGAGCACAGTTTTTGCAGGGGGGGATCCTTTGGGGCAAGGTAGGAGTAACGCTGATGCCTTAATCTGAGATGGATGATCAGGGATGATAGAGAAGGAGCTAAAGAGGGAAAACAACCATTTGAGTCCTCTCTAAACAGTAGAAAACATAAATTTGAACAAACTAAAAAGCTGAGCATGTCAAAGCATGATTTCAAACTTTATCACTTCATCTGTCCAAATAGAAGCAAAAGAGAGATGTGGAATACATAAACAAACTTACAAGAACATGTAGAGAACACACCATCAACACAACAATCCACAAGAATCCACAAGGATGTCTGCAAAACCCTGGCCTTCCTTTTCTTAAAATTGCATAGATAGATGTACAATATACAATAAAGCTTTCTCCCACAAGAGTCCAACCTTCCAACCTTTTAAAATGATTGAGAAAATACATCATATAGGCAAGCCAACCTCTTCCCTTGCCTCTAGGGGTCGAGCTCATCCTTCTAGGAGCAGTTTGAACTAATTCCAAATTAAGCACTAGATAATAGGCCAGCTCAACAACTTGCCTCTATTACTTAGCTAACTGATTCATGCATTAATTATTCACTTTTTACATCAAGGAAGCTTCTAGAAGGGTAAAGAGAGATAAAATCTATCAAAGTGGCATGAAAATATTACATTTATCCATCATCTACAAGTAAAAATGGTCAACCATAGTCAAAACAGTGTTTTTTGACAAAAAAGGTCAATTCTGGCAAAGCTGGCTCTCACTGCCGCGCCCCCTGGCTCTCACTGCCGCGCCCCTTTGCAGCAACTTTTGAGTGGGTTCCACTGGTCCAAATCAGGTGCAAGATGGATCATTGGAAAGCTTGGTCTGTCTACTTGCCATCCCAAGTGGAATTTCTGCATTTGGAGTTGTTTTGCCCCCTCAAAAACCATTTCTCCCAAGGTCACTTTCTGCAACTCAAAAAGTGGGCAGAAAGTCATTTTTTTTATGTATTTTGAGCTTTTGGAGGCTCAAATCTCAAAATCAGGCTTCTCCAAAGTATTGGTAATTTTTCTCTTTGCATGCCCTTTCCAAAAATGCCAAGTTTTCAAAATTCCGAGCAGTCCTCCAAAATAGTCGCGCTTGGAGCGCGGCGTTTCAAATGGCCAAAACCTGTAAATTGCACAAAAATTCACAAATGACAAAATTTTCTCCAAATTTCTTGAAATTTGGGCTGGGAGTCCCCAATCAAGTACCATGCTCAGCCAAAGAGGCTTTGGCCAAAATTTGGAGTGGATCGGACGTTTTCTTTCGTTTTTGTGTTTTGGCCAACCGTCCTTGGAGCACCTTCGTTCTCGCCAATATTTTTGACATTTCTCTCAAACCATGACACCTGTGTAAAAAGTGAAGGAGGTTTTTCTTCCTTGGCATGTGGTGGACAAAAACCTCTCTCAGTTTTCCAAAATTCATCTTTAACTGCTCTGAAACATCATTTGAGTGAAACTTGCCCCGATGTGTGAAACAAGGAATTTGGTCGAAATGAAGCGAAATGAATGGGATAGGGGGCTTCTAAATTATTGGGGAAATTTTTGAGAGTAGGGAGGGATGTTAGGCAGCAGGGGAAAGTGGAATCTCAGAGATTGAGTGAGGGGAAGGGGTCCAAAAGGGCAAATCACAGGCCAAACCTAGAAAATTGCCAGGTTGTAGCTAGAAACTAGGGTTTGTGCAAAAATGAGGATTTTGGGGAATCTGAGTGTTGGGAAGTATATGATATGGTACTTTAAGGATAGGGGAATGTGTATGAACATTAGGAAACAAGTTTTGCTGATGATTTGACCGTCCAAGAGAACTTGGCTTCAAAACCCTAGGAGAGGGAAATGAGCTTGCCAAGGCACAACTGAAGCATGAACAAGATGTAAAATGACTCATTAGACACTGACATGATAATGACAACCCTATGAATGATGATAGAATCAGCTAAATGATGACATAGACCGCCATTTGGACAACTTTAGAAGGAGTGAAAGCAAACCCTAGACCTAATGCCTAGTGACCAAATTTTGCTTGAAAACTCTTTGAAATGACAAAATTTGACCTTGACACTTCAAAATCACTTTGTAAGAGCACATTTGATCACTGGAGGAAGGCTGGAAAGACTGACACTAACAGGTTCTATTCAATTGTAATCAATGCCTCATGAGTTTGTGATTTTGGAGCAAGTGATAAACTAGGGGAGGGAAGCCAATAGTGGAATGGGGACCAATAGTGGAGATAGAACATGACCTTTGAAGCTATAACAAATCAGAACACATCACACCGATAACACATTATAAAAGTGGTATTAAAATAAAGAAGAATGCTCACAAGTTTAAAAATAGTCCATAAACTCACTAGGCACACAATTTTCTAGAAAGTGGCTCTTAGTTCACTACCATGCAAAACATCATGTCCAAACACATCTTTAAATGCTCTAACGTAAAGACACTTCAAATACTTAGACATTAAGAACCATCAAATGTTTATTCCAACAAGGTTTAGTTTTGATGTACAAATTACCTATCACATCTGACAGAGAGGTTGATTGTTGGAGAATGTCTGTAGTAAATGATGTTCCAATATGTATAACCTCAAGTCCATATAGAGCCCAATGCTTCTTTCCCCTTGTACATTTGATCTAACATGAATAGGTAATGCTTATCATTCAATGCTTTCCATGACCCACCCCTAAGTTTGCAATCTATAATGCAAAGGAGTAACTTATTCAACTATGTTCAAAATGACAATTAATCAAATCAATCTGCCATGTCCATTAAACATTTTAGAAGCATGAGCATTGGCTAGGAGAAACTAAGAGCCCCTAGATCATAATCAAATCAATCTGTCATGTCCATTAAACATTTTAGAAGCATGAGCATTGGCTAGGAGAAACTAAGAGCCCCTAGATCATAATCAAATCAATCCTAGACACATATATCATCATTCTGCATATGAAATCCATGTCAATGACCATTCACCACTCAAATTTCCAATGGAATGGTATACATTTAATCTATAATTCATGGAAGCACCATTGCGACAACTCAATTTACAATACTGCTCTCTAGATCACTATCAGATTTTCATACAATGTATCTTTATTCTCGGGACTCATCAATCAAGATTTCCAATGGAGAATTATAAATCTAAACCATCATTAATTGAAGCACCATTTCTTCAACTCAGTTTACAATATTGATCTATACGTCACTGCAAACATTTCTCTCACCACGAATCTTAGTTAGGGATCAACATTATTTCACAAACTCTCTCCTTTTAAAGTTTTGTTTCTTGTCACCTATGTTTACCTTAAAGTTTGTTCGTTTCCTTGTTGCTATGCACTGCATCAACCTCTATTATTCTACAATATTTGTTTATTTTATTTTTTTCTGTCATGCATGAGGAAATAGTGTTTCTCTTTTGAGGGTAAGAATGTAAGTGAAAAGGGTTGATCATCTACAAAAATCTTCCTCAAATGAGGAGTTAAATCTGGTAGGTTTTGAAGAGCATAATGATATAAAAGCTGAAGAGTATATGATGTTGATGTTGAAGGTGGTGCTTCTGCATGAATTATAATGCAAGGTACAAGTTTAAACAAGAATATTAGTGTTAACAGAGGCCGAACTAAAGAGGATATGCTGTGATGATGTTGACTTCAATGGATGCTTAATAAGAGTTGCAGTGAGAAAATATGGAACTCACCAGCATCAATACATTATTGGATAAATATCTCATGCAAGGAAGAAGAAGGGGTTATTACAGTGTTAATTGAACAAAAGGAGGAAATAGTTGATTGGTGTAAGAAGATACTTGAAATTGGCCATGACCTAGAGTTGATACAACTTAAGGCTAATGTTGTTCCACTTTGAGTCCATTCAAAGATGGATTTTGGGGAAATCAGGGTGTGCGGGAGTTAAGAAAATATATCAAGAGCTGGCATTATGAACAATTGTATGAACAATTGAAATCCTAAATAGAGACAAAACTATGGATTTACACCCTACAGTTATGACCAAGTTCTATTACACTCTATCCAAGGCATACAAAGATCATTCATATAGTTTACAAAATATATATGCGATTGTGACGAGTTTCCTTTCCAAGTTGGAAGGAATTGTGGCATGTGGATAACTACCAAGAGAATGAGTGAAAATGTGCCAAAGTGTTTCCTAACAACAACGTAGATAACTATATTTTGTTGTGCAATTACAATTGGTTTATAAATGTCTAGGCTATATTTGTTTTAGGGAACTAAAAATATGAAGAACCATGTCAAGAATTGTTAGCAAGGAATATCTGTGATTTCACATCCTAATGCATGGATGACTAAATAATTGTATATGATTTGGCTATACCATTTTGTCACTTTTTACTTGGAGGCGTCTATCTTACAAACATATACTTGTTGATTTTTTATGGTCATCACAGCAACATAGTTTTACAAACCACAAAGGCAAACACGATAGGCCTACATAGTGTTGGCACTGCTTAGACATTACTCATAAGTTCCAACCCCTAGAAGTGTGTTTGAGTCTTTTAATAATTATTTAAGGTTTGAGAGAATAAATTGGATGGCAAAGAACCCATGGAGAGAGGTAAAAAGGTTTGAAACAGTTGAAATTGCTAACATATCTATTGAAAGGACCTTGACACCATCTAATATTAATGTGGAATGTAGGTGCAATGGAATTTGGCTAGTAAATTATGATGCTCTTACCAATGATGAGGCTTGTAGCCAAACTTTTGAAATACCTGGTGATAAAGATACAAAAGTTGTTATAAACATGTTGAATCTACCTCAAGGATATTATCATCTATTAGGTGATGATGATGAACATGGCAATGCTACTTAAGAATATGATGGAGAAATTCAAGAAAACATAGTAGTTGTTGATGACAAAAACCACATACAAATTCTACAAATGCTAATCAAAATGAAATTGTTGAAATGAATATGATTGAAGGTGGTCAAGTGATGGGAAGCATTAATGAGAAATTTACATTGCCAAGCCAAGTGACCCTACATGAGTGGTTAGCAGAAGCCATTATGAATATGAATTGAAATGATCTTTACAAAGACTAATGAAGAAATCCTTAACATGCCTTCATCTGTGCTGGGCCATAAGGTGTTCAAGTGGTGGGGACCAAAGTTACATAAATCTTTTATTGTCGGTCTATTAAACTCCATCATTCAAGGTAGGAACCATTTGTTGGTTGGGTAAGATACAACTATTCAGGTAAGAGAAAGGAAGGTCGGTAAGTAAGGGGGGCATGTTTCATTTTCCTACTTGCATAAAGCCTACTTGAAGGGGAGGGACTTTAACACAATGACTCAAAACAAAAGATTGCATCGTAAGACCACAGGTAAGGTTCATGGGTATGGGATTCCCTCGATTGATCAATTCATGACATGGTATAATGACTTTCATTACTTATATATTTCTTAAAGAACAGAGCGTAATGACCAAATATCATATGGAAGAATGAACTACCTGAAGGTTGATGGCTTAAAAACTACCCGGAGAGCGAATGAAAGTGTTTATAAATTGCTCTTGCAAATATAACAACTTCTCCTTACAATGAGGCTGCAAATTTGTAGAAGCAAGAAAGTCCTTTGTCACAGTTGGGCTGTCATTTGAGAAATTGGTTTGATATGGAATCAACAAGGTAGTGATGGAAACACTCAAGGAAACAAAAGTTGGGAGAAAAGTAAAACAAAATTTGTACAAACATTAATCTCTCATAGTTTGACAAAAGTGGTAGAGAAAAGATTAATCTCTCCTACCTTGATAGAACTGGTGGTCAATATCAACACATACAAGAACTTTGTTGTGGAATATTATCAAAACTAATAGAAGGATATGAAAGAGTGTACAGTAAGAACCTTGACAAACACGGCCACTGAAAATTGCAACATTGTTTATAAGAAGAGAAAATTATGTTTCTTTTTTCCAAACATGTATGTTAGTATATTACAGTTTAATGAATATGTTTTCCTATTATCATATATGGTTTCATACCTTAACAAAGCATTCGCCATGACTTCATAATGTTTTATTATTCAATGAAAGATTTGCCAAAATATTACAAGCTTTTAATGCAGTGAAAGATTCACCATGACTTTACAAGATAATATAATCTGGTGAGAGATTCGCCAAAAAAATTATATATACATATTATATTATTGATAAAATAGCCTCCCATTTTTCCTATGTATCAAGGGGATTCACCCATTTATTATACATATAAATTTAGGGTGGTTCTTAAAATTTTCCCTGAGTACCTATCTTTTGCAGCACCTTGTACAAACCATAATAATTTGGTGATAATTTATTATCCTTCTTAGCTTTCTTGAGGTACATTTGTTTATATGGTTGTAGTCGTAGGAATGCCCAATCACCTACATCAAAACGTCTTTCGCTGTGATGTTAATATGCCTATTATTTCATTCTATTATGCGCCAAAGTGAGGTTATCCTTTAAGAGTTGGAGAACTTGTTGTTGATGCTTGATGTGATCTTCGACTACTTGAACCTTAGAATTTTCTCTTAAATATGATGTGATGGACGATGGATGATATCCATAAAGTGCCATAAATAGGGTCATTTTTGTTGCAATATGGAAGGAAGTGTTATACCACCATTTAGCCAAAGGCAACCATTTGACCCATTGGTCTGTCTATCATATACAAAGAAATGAAGATATCATTCAAAACATTTGTTTACTATCTCAGTTTTCCCATCAGATTAAGGATGATAAGATGAGCTATGAGCTAACTGAGTACAAAGACAATAAATAATTATGTCCAAAAATTTCCAGGGTGAATGGGATCTTTGTCGCTTACAATAATCTTTGGATTTCCATGTAGCTTTTGAATTGTTTCCATAAATGTAGTAGAAATTGTACTTGCTTTAAATGGATGAGATAATGCACAAAAGTGTGCATACTTGGTAAGTATGTCAACTACCACCATGATAACACTCTTTTCTTCGGACTTGGGTAAAAATGTGATCAAATCCATTGAAACCTCCTCCCATCGTTGGCTTGGAATGGATAAAGGATGTAATAGACCTGGCGTCTTAATTGTTTCAACTTTATTTTGTTGGCAAACCAAACATTCTGCCACAAACTTTTGAATATCCGATTTAAGGCCATCCCAAAAAAATTCCTTCTTAACCCTGTGGTAAGTTTTTATAAATCTTGAGTGCCCTTCTAAGGGCTAGGTGTGCAATTCCATAATAATATTTTGTTTGAGTTGGGAATTCTTACATAGGTATAAGCGATCTTTGTACCATAACAAATCATTTTTCCAATTAAATGTATCAGATGTACTGGGATATTGTTGTACCTTTTGAATGAGTCTCCACACTTCTTTGTCATTCTTCCATTCATCCCTTGCTTCATTTATCCAATATGGTTGGATAATAGAAATGGCGCAAATAAATGCTTCCACATCCTCACCCTTTCTTGAGAGTGCATCTGCCACAACATTTTTCTTCCCTTTTTTGTAGATGATTTCAAAGTCATAACCCAACATCTTTGTGACCCATTTTTGTTGTTCTTCTAAAGATAATATTTTTTCTAAAAAGTATTTAATACTATCATGATCTGTATTTATCTTTCCTATTAGGTAGGGTCGTCATTTCTTAAGTGCATGTAGTATTGCCAACATTTCCTTCTCATAAATAGTTTGTGTAAAAAAGCAATGAGTCTTTCTTCTTGCATTAAAACAACACCAATTCCATTTCCTGAGGCATCACATTCCACAATAAAGGTTTTTGAGAATTCCAACGTAGCTAAGGCTGGTGCTTGGCACATTGCCTCTTTAAGATGTTCAAAGGCCTTCGTTGTTTCTAAAGTCCATGAAAATGCATCTTTCTTCAATAATTTTGTTAGAGGTGCTGCTATTCTCCCATAATTATTAACAAACTCATGATAATACCCTATCAACTTGAGAAATCCTCGTAGATGCTTTATGGATGTGGGGATTTTCCATTCCTTAATGGTTTTAATTTTGCTAGGGTCTACCTTAACACCTTCATGAGATACAATATGACCTAGATATTCCCCCTCTTGTACTCCAAAGAAACATTTGGAGATTTTCGCATATAATTGTTTCTCCTCCAATAGTTTGAGCACCCTGTCAACATGTTGAACATGATCCTTCCAAGACTTCTTGTAGATTAGTATATCATCAAAAAATACTAACACAAATTTTCTAAGGAAGGGTTTGAAATGGAATTCATCAAACCTTGAAATGTAGAAGGTGCACTGGTAAGGCCAAAAGGCATGACCAAAAATTCATAATAACCCTCATGAGTTCTAAATGCTTTTTTCGAAATGTCTTCAGTCTTCATTATGATTTGATGATATCTTGAACAAAGATCCAACTTGGTGAAGTAAATTGATCCATGCAATTCATACAATAATTCACTAATGACGGGAATGGGAAATTTATCTTTAATAGTGAGCTTGTTGAGCTCCCTATAATCTAGACACATGTGCCATAATCCATCCTTCTTGTGAACCAATACTACTGGAGAAAAGAAAGAACTTTGACTAGATTGAATTATACCAGCCTCTAGCATTTTTGCAACCATACATTCAGTTTCACTCTTTTGGGCATAGGGATATTTGTAAGGCATGATGTTTGGAAGAACACTTCCTGGAATCAAATGAATAGAATGATCATGCTCATGATCACGAATAGGTGGGAGGCCTTTGGGAGTCTCAAATACCTTGGAATGATTGTCCAGGACTTTTTGGAGATATGGAGAAATAGATGATTTCGATGTGGGAACCTCTAACGAACATAATTGTGCAATTATGCCTCATTGTTCTTTCTTTAGAATATTTGTCATTCTTTTAAAGATGATTATCTTTCCCAGTTTCCCTGTAATACCCCTTAATTCAACTTCCTTTCCTTCTAAAGAAAATTTCATGAAAAGTTCTTGAAAATTAAAAGCTATTGTACCCAAGGATTGTAGCCATTAGACTCCTAGTACAACATTAGCACTACCCATTGGAATGGAAAGCATTGGGTTATTCAATACATATTCTCCCATGGACAGCTTGATATTATGGCACTTTGTTAAAATTGGAAACTAGGGCCAAACTTCATGTGGGTCATCTTATTCATGGATGATAATATTTTTATTAGATTCCTCTCGTCAAGATGTGTAAGATTGATATAAATATCATCCGATTCCGATAAGTATTCATGGAGATATGAATTTATTTTTATTATGGAATTATTATCAAGCCGACCTACAACTCATGTAGGCTCAGAAACCCAAAAGTCGCATCTACTCAAACACCATCATTTATGTATAAATACAAGAGGACTTTTCCTCATTTTCACTCACTCATCTCATCACATCTCTCTCTCTCTATTGCGCAAAAAGAGTCTCTTCTCTATTGCGCAGAAAAGGGTCTCTCTCTCACACATGTGAAGCCAGAAGTTGCTAAAACTGAAGCTGCAACTGCAGAAGTAAAGTTTGACCTGCATGGACCAGAAAATCTCCTCATCTGAACTACACTATAGGTTCATCTGAACCTCCTCTGGAAGCCGCAACTTTTGGTGGTGGAATCAAGTCAATCTGACGAACGGTTTGCAAGATATTGACTACCCTAGTTTGAAGGAAGCTGCTGAAACTGAAGCTGCAGCTGCAGAAGTGAAGTTTGACCTGCGTGGAAAAAAATATTTCCTCATCTAAACTACGTTGTAGGTTCATCTGAACCTCCTCTAAAAGCCGCAACTTTTAGTGGTGGAATAAAGTCAATCCAACGAATGGTTTGCAAGATATTGACTGCCCTAGTTTGAAGGAAGCTGTTGAAACTGAAGCTGCAACTGCAGAAGTGAAGTTTGATCTGTGTGGACCATGTTATCTCAAAATATGACCCTGGAAGGCTGCAGACCAGGAAGACCTCAAGTAACTATTTCAAACCTACTTTAGGCTGAGGCTTAGCCTCCCCAACCAGAGAGGGCTCTCTCAAAGGATTAATGTTTTTGATTATGATTAAGATGGCTAACTCTTGTGAAACGAATGTAAAAATATGAATGGTGGAAACACAATAGGAAACTATCCATTGGGCTTAGCGAGTCAACATCTTTTTAGTATAGCAATGGTATTAACCTTACATAGAAGTCAGGGCATTCAACATTCAAAACATTCAGAACATACCAAAAACATATAGGACCACACAGTCTATGAATGTATACAAGAAGTTAGAGCACTACGAGTGAATTCTAAGTGATTACACATTCATACCACTGCAAATATTGGGAAAATAACAACATAACACATTCTGAACATCGAATCCCTCCTGAGTCCTGAGAAGTAAAGCCAATCTTGTATTACTAAAACAAAGTCTTTACATAAAGCCAAATATCAGAGCTTTTTTCCTAAATTTCCAACCCTGTGTACATTGTTGTTCATGCTATATATAGAATTATTTACAAGACTCAGATTCCTCCTGCATCATGAGGGGAACTTGAATTCTACTTCTTATGACACCTATTAACCTTTAAACTAACTAATAAATACAACTGACTACTAACTAGCAGTTTAAGAGACCTAAGACAATTAGGATTCTAATTCTACATCATGCTGATAATAGCATTTATTACAATCAATTCTCGTTCTTTGACAAGTGGTCTCTTTTAGTTTAGCTGTGGTAGGTGTTTGTAGCTGCCTGTTGGCCCTTAATGTCACATCTTCTTTATTGCTCCTTAAACGTAGGAAACTGTCCCTGTTTATCTGCTTTTGGTTTTCCTCAAAGATATTTGAAACCAATGAACCATGTCCTTCTCTTTTTGATTATACAAGAATGTATTAGAGTGCCACGTTCTTTATGTGCTATAGATCTTTCCCATGCACGTGTATGAGGATAAAACCTATTTAATTCTGCTTGAAGTATGATGAACAATACTTGGCGGTGATCAGTTTTATGACAAATGGCTTATGGTTTATATATGCTTTTCTTTTGCTCGTTTTTCCCCTGCTGAATGCTTATCTTGTGTAAATGATCCTTCTTTAGAAACTCATTTTCGAAAATGTTTTCCTTTTGTCCCTCAAAATTGGTCAACTTCATCAAAATATATAGCTACGAAACACTTCATCAAAATATATAGCTACAGCAGTTTCGTAGCGCGCTACAAAACTGTTGTGCAATCACAAAAACACAGTTTAAATGCCAAATTTCGACTGTCTTGAGCCTCTTTGTATTTCTGTCCCCTTCATGGAATTCCTCTTTTCATTGCTGACAAGATTTGCTTGTAACTTTTCAAGAAACAAATATTTCTCCTGAGGAAGAGATGCAATGACACCAATAACACCATTGACTGTTCCAAATATAACTGTAGGAATCTGGCTAGATTCTGAATCTGGAAGATGCATAACAAGAGATCCATGCCTAAAAAGATATAACAACTCTCCTAAGTGGTATTTACCTACCACTTCCAATTTTCCTCTCTCTTCATCAGTTGCATCATCGCTATTTTTCCTCACTATAAAAAGGCTGAAAATGTTCTCTGCTCTAGAGTATGTATCATCATCTAGAATTTCAACTGTTGTCATTTAATTTGCATTATAATCACGAGCCCTTTTAGATGCACCAATCCACTCATGACAATAGACCTGTCAAAGTTTATAAGTAGGTATCTATCCCCTGGACCTAACAGATGTCCAGTCACTGATAAATCATCAGCTGTAATTTCAATTTCATGAACCACTAGCACTATGTACTAAAGTAAAAGCAGTTTTATCTTCACAGAGAGAATTCGTCTTTCTCCTGCCCCTCATATATGTAGAAATATTAACAAGCAGCAGCATCCTATTATAAAATGTTGTATCCCACATTGCATGTTGCAGTTTTAACTTCTTACATATTTGCTTTCATGTTAAGGCGAGCTGGTATCTTCTGAACCAATGATTTGTAACACTATGACCAGTAAGATATCCAAATACTGCAAATTTCATGGGTGACCTTAGGATCTGACAAAGCTTCTAGCCATCGCTTCAAAAAATTCGCTTGCCTATCTGGTGCATATGAATGATATCGCTCTCCAGTTTGTTTGAAATTATTCTCCTTCTCTATCATGCACTTCTCCTGCTTGCCAGTATTGGTATAGGCAGGAGTGGGAAATCTCTCATCATGACGAACTGGATCGAACCTTGATGGAGAGTAGTTGACCTCTTCATCCCTATGCAGAAAGTTCATGAATCCCTCATGATGATTATTGTGATGTGCACACTCGGGTGCATTGGCTGGCAGCATCAAATAGTTGGGTCCAAGTCAATGCCTTTGTGTATTTGAGTATGAGAATATCCTTGTTTGGAGTAGCTTATCTTCAGTGTAACATGAATCCCATTCTTTCCATATGCCTCCACATAACACCAATCAGGAATATCTGTTGTGCCAACCATTAATGAGAGATTACACACAGGATTCCGGACAGCTGCAACAACAAACCTATCTGATGCCTGGCCAATTAAATGGGTTGCAAGAAACCCTCCGTGGGAGGGAAAGTCCCTTATGAATTACTAGATCAACAGCATTTATGACATCAGCCACATCCTGTCACCCAACATTACCAGGAAGAGATTGCAAAGCCTCCTCTTCGAAGCCCAAAGAACCTCTGTAGTTTACAAAAAGTAGGTTGTATCCCATTGATGACAAAAAAGGCTTAAGTTCTTGAAAAGCCTGTCAATGAAGTAGAATGTGGTCCACCATGGAGGATAACAATGAGTGGATTACAAGCATCCTCTCGAAAAGCATTTTCCTTACTTTTTGATTCACTGGATAATCTAGATGACACAAATATCACCTCGAAAGGCTGTTTGGCACCTTCTGTTAACAAAAATTCTTGATCTTTAACTAGAATCTTCAAAATATTAAATTCAATTGAGGACAGTAAAGCTTTCATTTTCTCTGAATAGTCCATGAAGGGAATTGACATATCTAACCACCTCCACCTTGTTTTTTCATCATTATCCATTTCAATTCTTGACAGAAGACCATATTTCAGTTTCAGAGGATTGGCTGGGCTACTAGACATTGCAAGAACAATGTTATCATGCACTGCAAGAACACTCCAAGAAGAATTTGAATTCTCAGGGCTAATTCTTGAAACTTTTCCACTAACTACATGTGGGAAGAACAATGGAATTTTGAATAAGACCAACATGAACAATGCGTGGAGCTCGAATCATCTCTGGCTCAGCGTTGAAACGATATGCCTGCAACATTTGTAACCACAATGCCTACTCTTGCATCAAGTAGCATCTTCATTATAGAACAGGGACCTAATGTGGTTTGAATAATATCTGCAACAGCCTTTGATGCTTGAATATTTGCATGGCGCACCCTATTTCCAGTCTCCCGCTTTATAACGTCATTCAAAAGGAGAACAAGAGCATACAAGGCTGCAAGTGAAGGCGGTTAGCAGTCCGTCGAGGGAACTACGCTAGACTGGACAAAAACCACCGAATCACAGCTGAATTCGACAGGGAAAGTGTATAAGCTGACAACTGTTGATGTAAACACAGCGAATTTTGGTAAATATGACAGTTGGGGTGATATTTGCTATGGATCAACACGAATTCCCGATTTCGTAGCGCAGTTAGTGCAAAATCGATGTTTTGTTCTACGAAATCACCTAGACCGGGTTTCTGCGCTATGAACTTTGAAATGAGTTTCGACATATGATATTCATGTGAGATATAAGACCAATGATAGACTAAAATAGAGAATTGACCCCATTTGACATACTAACAAGACTCTTAACAAGACTCTAAAACAAGATGAAAAGACTAGACCCAAAACTGACACCAACCCTTTGACAAATCTAAAAAATTGATGTTCAGAATTTAAAATATTTTTTCTTGAGTGATAACAGACCAGAATATCTCCTCATTTGAACTACATTGTAGGTTCATCTAAACCTCCTTTGAAAGCCGTAACTTTTGGTGGTGGAATCAAATCAATCCGACGGACGGTTTGCAAGATATCGACTGCCCTAATTTGAAGGAAGCTGCTGAAATTGAAGCTGCAACTACAGAAGTAAAGTTTGACCTGTGGGGACCGGAAGATCTCCTCATCTAAACTGCACTATAGGTTCATATGAACCTCCTTTAGAAGCCACAACTTTTGGTGGTGGAATCAAGCCAATCCAACGGTTAGTTTGTGAGATATCGTCTACCCTAGTTTGACAATGAAGCTGCTAATGCTGATGTTGCTGATCTAGGGTTTGCTACTGCTAATATAAATCAGATTTATTGTACTATTTCTCTCTACTAAATTATTGAAGATAAAAGAAGATTTTATCAAAGGGTTTCCCCACACATTGTGGGATTTGTCCCTGGCTAGCCACCACATCTTGTGTCTCTTGTCTTGGCTTGTTTTCCATCGATCATTTAATGTTCTATCTGCACTTTACTTTATGTACATGTGATTGCTAATCTGTAAAATATAATAAGAAAAATAAGTAAACTGTTATAAGCATAGAACATACCATAACTTAACATGGTATCAGAGCTGAGGTGAGGACAAATCCCGAGCAAGAGCAAGAGCAATCACCAAAGAGAAGATTGGCAAGGCTATCCTAAAAGAACTATGGGGTCCTCAACACTCTTTCCTGCCAAAGACAAGCTCCGTGAGAAAGCTAACTATCACGGATGGAAGATGTCTATTGATCTAACCCTAGAATATCAAGGAGTGTTGGACCATGTAAGAGGCAATGTTGTTGAGCCTCCATCAAATGCATCCGTTGCTGCCTGGAACAAATGGAAAAACGAAGAAGTCAAAACAAAGCAGATCATCCATGACTCTATCGACAAGCACTTGGTGGCCAACATCTTTGAACTAGACACCTCCAAGGAAATCTATGATAGACGGGTGAGTTTATTTAAAGTTAATGATGAAAATCAAGTTTTGTTTCTTAGAAATAAACTGAGGAAAATCAAGAAGGGTAAAAATGAGAGTATGCAAGTATACTTCTTAAGAATCATCGAGATCAAGAATGATCTCCTATCTATTGGGGAGACTATTACTAAAAAAGAAATGGCACTCACGACTCTTGGAGGGTTATCATCCGAATGGTACGTGTTCAGGACTACTCTTCTGAACAATAATATAATTCTTGGTTTCGAGGAATTAATGGCTAGATGCATTCAAGAAGAAACAAGGGTAAAAGAGCAAGAAATGCCCATGCCTAAAGGTCCTCCTGCTACCTTTTCTTCTCATGCTAAGAAAAGAAATAATTCCGGGACCAAATCAAAAGGAAAGGTTGGACCTAAGGGTGGGAGAAAAGGATGATGCTACATCTGCGATAAAGTAGGTCACTATCCAAGGAAGTGCCCTGATAGAAAGGACTCACACCGAGATGATGATCAAAATCCCTTTGATGGCAATCAAAGGAATGACAAATTCAATAGCAAAGGTAAGAGAAGAGCTGGGAATTAAGGAAGAGGACAAGCATTCAAGAAGGCTAGAAATTCCAGGATATTAAATGCATCTGAACTCCGAAAGAACCTGGTGTCCATCTCGGCAATGGAAGACAAAGGCTACAAGGTAACCTTCAGCGATGGCAAGGTACGTGTATCAAAAAATAATGTTAAAGATGTCTTTACTCTTGGGTTTCGTGTTGATTCATTATATCAGGTCGATGGAAGTTCGCTAGGTGTCATGTCTTATGACACATATCTTTAGTCCAAACTTTAGCATCGGAGGTTTGCCCACCTTCATTATAAAGCTCTACTCAGTGTAAGAAAAATGGTGATAGGGATGCCCGAATTCCGAGTAGAGAAAGAAGGTGTATTTCCAAGATGTGCTGAAGGAAAGCTCAAAAGGGGACCATTCCCCTAAAGCCAAAGAAAGACCTCCAATATATTACAGTTGATTCACTCAAGCATATATGAGGCTAGCATTAAGAAGGAGACTACTACACCACATACTCTTGATAGAATGGTGTGGCGACAAGGAAGAATTGTACTATTGTGGAAGTTGTCTCTATGGGTAGATGATGTAACAATGCCTGATTTGGAGGAACCCATGGATCCTATTTATCCACCTGAGCCTTCCTCTTCTAGGAAGAGGCCTTCATGGCTTAGGGGGATACTTGATGATGCTGAAGGACATGTTGCACCCCGAGGAACCTTCCGTCAAAGTAAGAAACCTAACAGGTATCATGGATACTTGACAATCATGAGCATGATCATACAAAATGAGCCTTGATCATTCTCAGATGTCGTCAACCATCAAGTATGGAAGGATGCTATGACCATAGAATATGAGTCTATTATGGAGAATGATGTCTGGGAAGTAGTTCCCAGATCCAAGGAGAATACAATTTTCACTTCTAAATGGCTTTGCAAGATAAAGCATGTAGCAAATGGAAGTTCGAAAAAGTATAAGGTTCGTTTTGTTGCTCGTGGTTTCTCTTAGAAGGAAGGTATAGACTATGATATTTGCACCTGTTGCCAAATATACGACCATCCACTTGATCATAGCCCTTGTGGTTTCACAAGGATGGAACCTACATCAGATGGATGTCAAGACTGCATTCTTGCATGGTTCGATCAAAGAAGAGGTCTATGTGGAGCAACCCAAAGGATTTGAGATTTATGATTGAAAATCTCATGTATGCAAGTTGAAGAAGGCTCTCTATTGGCTGAAGCAAGCACCCCAAGCATGGTATGAGAGGATTGATAACTACTTGATGAACCTGGGATTCACTAGGAGTGAAGTCGATCCTAACCTTTACTTTAAGGTTGAAGATGACAAACCTCTCAGATTGGTGCTATACGTGGATGACCTCTTTCTAACAGGTGCATACCCTCTCATTTACAAATGTAAGAGGGAGTTGGCTTTTGAATTTGAAATGAAGAACCAAGGACTTGAAGTGTGGCAGAAGCCAAGGGAAGTTTTCCTATCTCAAAGAAAATATGTTGTGAATATTCTGAAAAGAATTGGTATGATGGACTGCAAGCTTGTCACTACCTCAAGGATCTTAACTTTCAGAAGTTATATGGTAGTGATGTCGAACTAGATTTGGGAAATGCCTTTGAGTTTCAAAAACTCATTCGCGATGATGTTCTTGGTGAACCTCCATCCGAACATATGTTTTGTAGTTAGCATTGTGAGCTCATATTTGGTTGAGCTTCACTAGATTGGTGCCAAGAATCTTCTGAGATGTCTTCAGGACACAATCTCTCATGGATTGAGATACACTTCCGGAAATATGAAACTGCATGATTATTTGAATGTTGATTAGGCAAGTAGTGTGGAGGATCACTGGAGCACTTTTAGTGTTGTTTCTCTTTGGATTCTGCTTCGATATAATGAATGAGCAGGAAGCAAAAGTCGATTTCCATAAGCACTGCCGAGACCAGATACATATCTATGAGTATGATCTCGTATGAAGCTGCCTGGTTGGGAAAGATCTTCAATGAGCCATTTGAACACATACCACTATGATTCTATGTAACAACCAGAGGTGGGATTCGATTGCTGAGGAATACTGTATTCGTCGATTGCTCCAGTAGATAGACATCATCCGGGATATGGTAAGTCAATGAGCAAGGAGGCTCCATCGCATTAAGATGATGTACAGGTCGATACACCTTGTCAAAGCCCTGAGGAAAGATCTAATATGTGATTTTCCCAAACGAATTGTAGTTGTCAAGAAACCCTTATACAACGGTCCTGCATGTTGCATACATTGAGCTCTGGGAGCTCTGAGGGGTTGCGGTTCTTACTGGAGCAACATACGACCATAGGGTGACTCACCCTCCCCTGCTGGTGTGCACTGCAACAAGATGATTCACTCTCTTATGGGACAAGATGATTCGCTCTCTTGTGGAAACAAGATGATTTGCTCTCCTGTGTAGTAGGATGATTAGTTCTCCTATGAGGCCTGGATTGATGTGTTCTCTATGGCAATTGTAGTAGGATTGATGTGTTCTCCTGTGAGGCCTGGATTAATGTGTTATCCATGGAAATTGTAGCGGGATTGATGTGTTCTCCTGTGAGGCCTGGATTGATGTGTTCTCCATGGTGATTGTAGCAGGATTGATGTGCTCTCTTGTGAGGCCTAGATTGATGTGTTCTCCATGGCGATTGTAGCAACATTGATGTGTTCTCTTGTGAAGCCTGGATTGATGTGTTCTCCATGGAAATTGTAGTAGGATTGATGTGTTCTCCTATGAGGACCGGATTGATTAGTTTTTCTATCGAGGCATCCTACCCATGCAGTCTGGGACTCATGGGAAGTACCTCTCATCTGATCAATGAGCAGGGAAATGAAGTTAGGGACCATAGTAGTACCAATGGATGCATCGTTGTATCTATTGTACTCCCTACGCTAGGATGACCTACATTGATCTGGGACCAATGATACTGGTTTGGGACCAGTGGTAGGAGTGGTATATTC